>OZ036002.1:3112376-3217376 GCA_964035015.1 Corallium rubrum
CCCGAATATAAAGCCCTTTAGTTTTACTCAAAAAATTCACAACTATTACTGACTTTTGTTTATCGCAAAATCAAATACAACCTTAGGCCTGTTTTAGGCGGCGTGCTTTTCATGTGCTGAACCAAATAGGAGAGATTAGGTACATGATAAGCACGGCGTCTAAATCAAATAGCTACGGCAATTTTTATTTGGTTCGCTCGACCTTTTGATTAAGTTCGACTGAATTGGTCGTACTTAATGCATTTGGTGCGACGTTGGTTTAGATCGATTTAGACGGCGAACTTCTCATGTACCGTATCTAATTGCATAAATTATTAAAATATATTTTCTATATTAGGTTCACAGGACCCATTTGGTTCGTCGTATAAATTGACTGCCGTGCTAAATAGATTTGAGTCGTCACAAATTACTATTAGATTCGGCACATGAAAAGCACGCCGTCTAAAACAGGCCTTAATTTTTAAAACATTTAATATTGAAGGTTGCGACACTTAAACAAATCTTTGAAACTCAACTTATAACTGCTTAATAAATGGAGACCGCATGCTACGCCAAGGCACACTCGATAACATCGTAATACTATGAAAATATCATATCATATTTTCTACGAGATTCTATATAGATTCTACGAGTGTGTTAGTTGCTAGTAGAATACTCTTCTCCATATATATATATATATATATATATATATATATATATATATATATATATATATATATTATATGGAGAAGAGTATTCTACTAGCAACTAACACACTCGTAGAATCTATATTTCACTACATCTGGGAACCGAGTGACAATCGACAAGTAAAAATTTACGCCTTTTGCCATAAGTTTCGAATCAAGTAAATTTGAATCAGAATGACGTATTCGAAGAAATTGTTGTACTTTTCATTTGTATTTTCTAAAAGTTTAGGTCAAGCAGTTGTAGTTTTTGCATTAAACCCAGTTTATCAACATCACTTCCACGCATAATTTCATTGCCCACATAATAAATAGAACATTACACGGTTGCTCAAAGATAGTGGATTTTATGTTCTTGTGGCTAGAGCAATATCTCACTCGTTCGCTGCGCTCACTCGTGAGATATTGTCCTTGCCACTCGAACATAAAATCCATATCTTCTCGCCACCGTGTAATATCCCCTTTATATATGCTATATGTTATTTCTCTGTGTAACCCGTATATATGTATAATAACTGTAGCGTGCTGCGTAGGCAGTGTAGAAACAACAATCGAAATATAGTAAGGTTAGATATACTGCCGAAACAGAGAACGTAGGAGTCTAACGTTTCCAGCGAAGGCCCTTCGTCAGAGAGAAAGGCATATCTAACCTTACTATATTTCGATTGTATGCTATTATGTTCTATATATATCATAATCTATAAAAACTAACTGCCATATACCAAAAACCCAAAAAACTTTTAATTAAACAAAATTCTCATTGAGAATTCTTACCTTGGTGCTTCCCGTCATAACAAAAGTTTATTTGCTTCGCGATTGGACTGTCTTTTGATGTCACGGTTTGAGCGTCAAACGGCAAGTTACATAGCAGCATTACAGCAGACAAACGCAAAAATCGTGTCAATGGCACCGAGTACTTCATCTTCGAAACCACTCGTGCATTTAATAATAATATACGCCTTATGCACGCTTTGAACTGTTTTCCTCTAACGAGAAATTGATTAAAAAACATTAATTGAAATGACACTGGACATCTGTCACTGTGTTATAAGTATATAAGGGGGTGTTTCCATTGGGCCGGCCTCAACTCGGACCGACCTGAATTTTGCATTTCGGTTTTTGTTTATATATATACATGTGTGTGTATATATATATATATATATATATATATATATATATATATATATATATATATATATATATATATATATATATATATGCCGGCCTCATATGTGTGTCAATTGCTCGTGACCGTCGGAGAATCATGTGCTTCAAAGTGCTTCAGTTCAGTCATAGTTAATAGAAAATAGACATGGTTTGGAAACGTCATTGTTTTAGGTTTTTGTTCAGGTTTATGGAAATTTTTGCACTTTCACGGCTACTGAACATATTGTGTTTTCTGTATAATGAAGCAATCATCCAGTGCTAGTGCACGTGCCCTTCACTTCTGCGACGCGGGTTCGATTCCTGCACGGTGCAGTTATCTCATTAAAAAAAATTCACCTCGGCCGCATGTGAGAAGAGTGCTTCCAGCTTGCCCCTGCCAAACACCACAAGTTTCCTCCTCGGTTTCCTCCGGGTACTCTGGACCAATGAGGTTGGGCCCTCACTGGACCTCTGAGGATAACAGTTTAGATATAACTGATAGAGTTTTCCAGTATAAATAAGGTTAGTTTAGTTTTTTAGTTTAAGATAAAATACATATCTTCGCACCACCGTGTAATACCTGGTATACTCTAAAACCGAGATATAACAGCCAGTTATCAAGTATACCGTTTTCTGGTATACTCTATAACTAAGATAACAGCCAGTTATCAAGTACACCGTTTTCTGGTATACTCTATAACTAAGATAACAGCCAGTTATCAAGTACACCGTTTTCTGGTATACTCTATAACTAAGATATAACAGCCAGTTATCAAGTATACCCAGAGGCGGATTAACTATAGGGGCAACTGGGGCACGTGCCCCAGGGCCCCGAGCTCCAGAAGGCCCCGCTCAAATTTGAAACGCAGGGAAAAAACAGAGCACAAAAGCAAAAAAGTCATTTAAAAAATTTAAAATTCTGAAATATTTTACAGAATCATTATATAGATCATTAATTACTATTTACAAAAACTAACATTAACATTAACAATATAATACTAACAGTTCAAGACGCCAAGACGCAAACGTTTATTTTACGGGATTTTCGGAGAGCGAAATCTTATATTAGTAACTGATCGATATAAGCGATAACTGCTCCCAAGCACCGCAGCCCCAGAGATGGGGGGGGGGGGGGGGGAAGGCTGCAACCTGCTAACTTTCAGATGTTTGGGGCCGCACAATCTAAATTTGCCCCAGGGCCCCAGAGGTCCTTAATCCGCCCCTGAGTATACCGTTTTCTGATATACTCTATAACCGAGACATAACAGCCAGTTATCAACCATACCAAATAGTGTAATAAAAGTAGCGTGCTGCGTAGGCAGTGTAGAAACAACAACCGAAATATAGTAAGGTTAGATATACTGCCGAAACAGAGAACGTACAATCATGGGATAATTACATTGGGACAACTTGCAACAATGTCACTTCTAGGCAAAGATGCATTTTGCACAGTTAAGTTATCTTCCTCCTCTCCCCCCCCCCCCCCCCCTCTCCCCCACCATACAATGTTGGTTCAAAAACATGGTATGAGGTGCGGGTAAGGCCTACCCCCAGGGACCAACATTGCATGGTGGGGGAAGGGGGGAGGGTAGACTTGTGAGGGTGGTTTGGAGCTCGCGACAGATTTTTTTTTAAAGAGTTTACGATGCCGTCGGTAATCGCGCTCCCACGGAAAATGTCCCAATTAATTATTCTATGATTGTAGGAGTCTAACGTTTCGAGCGAAGGCCCTTCGTCAGAGAGAAACGTTTCTCTCTGACGAAGGGCCTTCGCTCGAAACGTTAGACTCCTATATACGTTCTCTGTTTCGGCAGTATATCTAACCTTACTATATATCAAGCATACCGTTTTCTGGTATACTCTATAACCGATATATAACAAGCTAGTTATCAAGTATACAGTTTTCTGGCAAACTGGCAGTTATCAAATAATTATAACGTTTTCAGGGGCATCAATTTACATGACGTCAGAACCGTGTTGCAAAGCATCGTACATACATGGTGACCGACCAATTACATGGTGACCGACCAATCACAGCGTACGTAATGTTTAATAATTATAAACAGTACACAAAAAGGGGTAATATAAAAATATGTGATAAAATCGATGAGATAAAAATATGTATACAAACCACGCGTGGTTGTATCATTTGATACAACCACTAGTGGTTGTATATCAGGTCTATCTCAGCTCTAAAACATTGAAATTGAGCTTTTTCTGAATTAATCTGAACAAATATTAATCATATTTACATCAAAGACTCGGAGTATTTTAAGCTATTTACAATATTCGTGTCCGTGTATATACATATATATGTATATATTTAAAATAATCATTAATAATTCATGAAGAAAACACAAACGAAATCATGACCGTGAACGAGGTTGTATATCTGATACAAACCACGCGTGGTTGTATCATTTGATACAACCACTAGTGGTTGTATATCAGGTCTATCTCAGCTCTAAAACATTGAAATTGAGCTTTTTCTGAATTAATCTGAAAAAATATTACTCATATTACCATCAAAGACTCGGAGTATTTTAAGCTATTCGGTTCGAGCTTGTATATCCAATATAACACGGCCACTCATATTGTAAATAGTCATATATATATATATATATATATATATATATATATATATATATATATATATATATATACTATTTACAATATGAGTGGCCGTGTTGTATTGGATATACAAGCTCGAGCCGAAAGCGAGAGCTTGTCATATCCAATACAACACGGACACGAATATTGTAAATAGCTTAAAATATTCCGAGTCTTTGATGTAAATATGAGTAATATTTGTTCAGATTAATTCAGAAAAAGCTCAATTTCAATGTTTTAGAGCTGAGCTAGACCTGATATACAACCGCTAGTGGTTGTCAAATGATACAACCACGCGTGGTTGGTATCAGATATACAACCTCCTTCACGCGGTCATGATTTCTTTTGTGTTTTCTTCATGAATTATTAATGATATTTTAAATATATATATATATATATATATATATATATATATATATATATATATATATATATATATATAATATAGTACGTGATAAAAATATAAATTCCAATTATAAAAATATGCAGCACGTAATACAGATAGTACGGATAATATGCGAAAAAATAGCAGATTGTTTCATCTAACGTTTCAAAAAATTCTAAAATCTATACTGTTATATAAGCTGTAAAGTTACAAGTTTTTGTCGAAAATTTTAGATTGATACGACTGTTTTTTCTAAGGTTACCCAGTTTTAAATATTGTTAATGCTGACGTCAGCATATATAGTTTTCAAAAATCGTCAGTGGAGACGTTTTGCTTCTGCTACAAGTTGGTGTACTATCCAGAGGAAATGAGTCAAACAAAGGACACACAAAGACGTTATACGGTGATTCAACAGTGGGATACAAAGAGAGTTTGCTCTGAACTTTAAATACACATGTTTCTAGAAAATTGATTCTATTTGCCTAAGGCCCTGTTCCCAATCGGATCAAAAAACGCGAGAGAAGTCAATCCGGGCGCATGTTTACATGGAGAATCCGATCTGAATTTACATGCAGGATAATCCGAGAATTTTAACACTATTTTCGGGGCTTTCTTCAATGTCCGCTATGTTTACAACATGCACCAACTTCACTCATGCGTATCAAGTCATTTTCAAGTCAAACCGTGTTTAGGTGAATTAGATTGGAAACATTCAAGCAGATTCAGGCTTGAATCAAGTCAATCCACCCCACTGCGTGGATTGACTTCAGCCATCCGTTTCGATCAGATCGAAAACTTTCAAGTATTCTTCATGTAAACACAACAAGGAGAAACAACATTGGAGATTTGTCAATTTGACCTGAACACTCAATCCGCTTCATGTGAACAGGGCCTAACATTCGTTGTTGAGTCAGTCCGCAAACTGTGGCGTGTTCCTGGGTTGACGTCATTTCTGGTAAATGGTAAACCAATCTTGACAAGACAAACAATTGTTGTTAGTTGTTAATAAACAATTATTGAATGAGGTTGAGCATGATATCGAGAATTATCAAGGACGAGGTTTGTGTTATCGGCTGAGGGGGATAACACAAACCGAGGCCTTGATAATTCTCGATATCATGCGAAAACCGAATCCAATAATTGTTTTATTATATATTCAAAAAGTATACTCTTCGTGCTTTTACTATCTTTCTCTGAGAGCAACGTCGAAATTTCTTCTTCGTTTAACGATGGAAACCGGTTAAAAGCCATTTTGTTTACTCTTCAAAAATATTTAGTTTTGGCGGGATTTTTAGCAAGCTGCCGACCGCGCTGGGGGCTTGGGTTCGACAGCGTGCAATAATACCTTGTTTTGGATCGAAGTTCGATCCAAAACAAGGTATTATTGCACGCTGATCACGTCAGCAGCTGAAATAACGCGTCAGCTTCAACAGGTGGGAAAATTGTCTGAGCATGCGCGAAAACCGTGATATAAACAAGCTTGCGGGGGACTGGGACGGCAATATGGCGGCTTTTGCTGTAAATAATCCGAAGAGTTTTTTGGTAATTCTACTTCTTTTAGATATTTCATTAAAAACGAAATACTGAATAAGAAACATACTATGTTCTACCATACAATAAAAAAGAGAAAAAACCATAATAAATAGTTTTTGGTTATAATACACATAATATTAAAGCTCAGGGAAGTACGAGTTGGCAGTTGCTCGTGTTTTATAAACTCAATAATACAATTTATAACTAGCTTGTGTCTGGCCTTTTTGGTGGTTATGTCAAAGGTTCAGTAGAAAATGAAAAGAACAATTCACAGCAAAAATAAGGATTTATTGTCACATCTTCATATCACTGCCAATTTAAATTACAACAGAGTCTATTACACTGTACAACACATGAGTAACATTCCAACTTTTTTTAACATTAATAAGCAATAAGACTATATATAAACATTTAAACATAGGTACATGTAGCAGAATATATGTAAATTAAATAAACTTGAATCCTTTCAGTATCTTCACTCAACGTTGTTGGTCAACCTTTGCTTGAACACACTTATTTAAATCTAGCAATTTCAAAATAAGCATGTATATAAATATATACAGCATATTAAACACTTCACTCTTTTAACTTTTTCTTTAGCCATAAATATAGCTAATATAGTATCTAAAAAGAGAAAAAGAACACTTAAAGATTTGCATGATAACAATGCAATATTATTTTTGGTAGCAGTTATTCAGTTCAATATTCCAAATCCAAAATGGCGGCTTCAAGTGACTCAAATTCAAAGCGTGTGAAATTCAAGTGTTTACGATTTTTTGAAGCTCAGAAACTGGTACAATGTTAACAATTAGGATCAAAAGCATACTTTGAAAGACAAAAAAATTGGTGGCATAGGCGAAAATTTTAATTTATTGGCTTTCGTCGCTTTTTATAGCTGTCAAAATTGTGTACCGAAAATGAGCAAACTTTAAAGTTCGCGTAGGCTTCGGAAATGCAGTCGATTCTTAAACAGACTGGTTTTAGTCATACTGCAAGAACCTGTAAGCAGTTGTAAAGTTTCATTTAGACGATTAACAAACAATATACGGTAATTCAAGCACATTTCCTAAGCCGACTGTTATCGCAATTTCCTATGGACAGGCGAAAGGGCACAAGATTCAGTTCGTTTTCGATTTTTCCGGACGTTGTCATTTATTTCAGTGGATGGAGCAAAGAACTATGGATAGTTTAAGAGAATAAAATTTGGGTGGCAAAGGGCTAAATTTTTAACTGTGGCTCGTTCAAAAGCAGTGATTTTAACTGTGTTTAGGATATTAAGCAACTAGGCGATAAATTTACACCGTCAAGTGGGCTTCAATATTAACAATTCACACAGTATTTTTAAAGATAAACATATGATCTAGATACTTAAACTCACCTTTTAATAGTATTTTTCTGTTTAAACAGTTTGTCGACACAAACAAAATGGACATCGAAACGAAAAACCCTGTTTGTTGCATATTCTCCTCGAATAATCCAAGGTTTCCATAACTCCGATCATAGGAATATATAGCTCACATGAAAGTCATCACAACCAGTTTTAAATCGCCGAGGTTTCTCTTCTTCAGCTTACCAAATATTTCAGCTAACAAAACATTCAAACCTGAACGAACCTCATTTCGAACAAAAATAAAGAAACAGAGCAAATGCGCCCGCGATTTTTGGTCAGTTAAGACAATTTTCCCACCTGTTGTCAGCTTCCAGATACGGAGAATTAGCGGGGGCGTTTTGGCCAATCACGAACGAGAATAAGGTTTGAATATATAATAATTATGAATATACCATGTTTGACTCAATTTCTTTCGTCCTTATAGGTTCCATTAACATACCTCAGTAAAATCTATTTCTACTAATACTACCTAAACTGACGTCAAATCAGGTCGTATTAGTTTTAATACGTGGTTTTCCCAATACCTGGCTTCCCACAAATATAGACGTCGCTCTTGTGTCGAGTTAAATCTAATTATTTAGCTTAAAGCCATCACAAATTCATCACAAGTCCAACGTATAAAGACAATAGGGAGTTTAAAATGCTCATGAAACGAAAATTAAGTTTGTCTTATTTGAAAGTACTTTTAAAATGACAAAGTAACATCTTTTGCAGTTTTTTGTTCGTTTTATAAGCGAAACTAACCAGTTACATCACAACGTGCATAATGATTTACCGAGAAAGGTTAAATATTCGAAGCAATTATGTTTGTGTGTTTTCCCCTTACAACAACAAAAATATACATTTTCAACTGATTTCGTTTAATAATAGCAAGATATATAACCTTTCCCAGTAAGTCATTATGCACGTTGTAATGTCACTGGTTAGTTTCACATATCAAACAAACTGAAATATCTCAACAACGAAGCAAGGAAACAAAAAACTGCAAAAGATGTTACTCTGTCGTTTCAAAAGTACTTTCAAATAAGACAAACTTAATTTTCGTCTCATAAACACTTCAAGCAAATACAACGCGAACGTTAAAGACGTCCTGAATACAACATAATTTTCCTCCCCGCACAACAAAGAAATACATAATTTTTAGTCCTATTCGTAACACTGTTCCCGTTTTACAACATTTAAAAATTATTCAGATAATTTCCACGTCTTCAGAACGACGTTAACTCTTGAAACAGCAAAACCTGAGTTTGACTTCAAACTAAGCGACAAAATCTTTTTGGAACTCTAAAAGCTTTTGGATGTCGAAAAACATACCTTAAGTATTCAATATACTAATGTAAATGATTAATTGATTCGTGGTTCCTGCTATAGATACTGAACGTTAGATTGCCGTCGTTGTCCTAGCTTGCTTAAGCTCCCTCATGTCGAAGTCAAAAGGAGAGCCATCATGGATTATCTATATCTAACACAAGAGTAGCGCGGTGGATTCATACGATGGATTTTAGTGAGTCAAATTAAATTAATTGACGAGTGGCGAGTTCTATTGACTTGCATCGTTTTGATTTATTTGGCTTAATGTACTTTATATCAGCTAATCAATCCATCACATAAACCAAATTCAACACAGATCTGACGAAGAAAGACTTGCTATACACTTGTGACGCGTTTTAGTCGACTGTTTTATAGTTATGCGATTACGGTTTCCGCCCGGTAAATCACTTGCTACGATCTGGAGTATATATATATCTAATTTATATATGAGTATACATCTAATTTATATATGAGTATATATCTAATTTCAATTCTATGAATCCTTTGACTTAGTTTCTTACTGAATTGTCCTACATATATAGAATATTGTGTAACACGGACGATTTGCCCTTCATGCAGTTACTTTGTGTATGCATGCTTGAATTAGTAGAATATCTAAACTCACTTACTGCCCTCAAAGGCGTCCAAGCGTCTTTGCGCATAGTCTTCGTACTCTTTTAAGCTATTATCTTCGGCAAGCCTACGAGCTTTTTTCGCTTGCACAACAGCTTCGTTGATTTCAGCTCTACCACGTTTATGAAGCAGTCCATCCTTAATGTCTAATATCGAGCGCCTCCTGGCGAAATCAATCTGCAACGCATTCTCGACACTTTCAAGCTTAGTAAGAGCTTCTGTTAGATTGGTTTCGGAAAATGGCTCTTCTCCGCTTCCAAGGGACATTTCCCCAATGAGACAGGATTTGGAAGCCATCATTGCTTGATTGATAAACACTTGCTGTTCCAAGTCCATTTTAGCTAATGGGAAATCGGCTTCAAGTTTAGCTGACAATTTCAATGCCTTTTCAGCACATTCACGGGCTTTAGTCGACTGTTTTATAGTTGGATTTAAATCGGCACAAGCTACCAATAATTGTTAGACTTCCCGCTCGCTTCGGGTCATTTAGTAGAACTCCCGAAGGCTTTAATAGCCAATGCACATTTTGTTATGCATGGTGTTACTCATAAATATATAGAAAGTCTTGATATATATAAAGCATGCAGATATGCATTTTAAAAAAATATAACGCCCTGAGAAACGTATTTTCAAGCAACATTGAAGTTTTTTATGTTCACTTCATTATTCTGAAACTTCAGTACTGAAGTTAAATTGAATGTATTTTTGGCTGAGTAATACGATGTACTGCCAATGAGCAAGATCAGTTATATACACTTTAATCTAATCCATTGCATCCATTGCTGAAATTATGGAATCCTGCCCGACCGATTTGGGGAAAAGCATTTTCATCAGAAGCATGCCAGTTTCTTTTGCACGTTACGGAAATTTGCTGGGAAGGGATTTGAGGACTGGAGTTAGGCTGTTTTACTTCAAGAACCATTGAATCAGGGACTTGGCCTTCGTAAAATGGCTTGCTCGATTCACTATTTGGACCTTTTGCTTTTTCGACGTGACTGATTTCTGCTGCTGCGTACGCGGCCTGCTCCGACCGAACAATACTGCATAACTCTTCAGCTTTGTTCAAATAGCTTTGCGCTAGCATACGGAACGCCGTCATTTCACCGGTTTGCCTAAGCTTTGTTAATCGTTGGGCGACGAGCCTAGTATCATCACTTAGATTAAATGCGCTGTACTCGATCAGGGCGGACGATTCCAACACTGAAACCCTAGATTTAATAAACCTTTCTTTCCACTCCTCAAAACCCATCCTTTGAACATTTCCTTCGACCACAACATAACTCTCCGGTCTTCTAGTAAAGACTCCTCCTGGGCATGCCGCAACTGAAATTATAATCACAAACGTTGATGGCACCACTCGCCCATCACCGTCAAAGACTTCTTCAAAATGAATATCCCAATGTTTTCCCTTTTCAGGCTGCCCACACTTCTTTGGCCAAATCATTCGGCATGTGATCTCTTCAGCAACTTTTTTAGTTAGTTCCTCTGGTGTCAATTTGGTTTTAAAATCAAATATCTGCCCTCCGACTACACCATCATCATTTATTCCGTAAAAAATACGACCACCACAATCATTGGCAAACGCTGACACGTAAGAAGCAAAGTCATTATTAAAAATGCGATCTACAAGAGATGTGTGCCTTTCTTTTTCTGATTTTAACGATTTGAACTCTACCTGTTTGCATTCTCTTAAACTCGGCAGACTCTGGCCCTTTACAAAAGTCCAGTTCTCTGGATTAGGTTGTGGCAAGTTACCACTCGGTTTGTAGGTTTCGTTTAGTATGTCGTGAATCACCTCAGGATCAGCTGCAGACACGTGTAACAGTTGAAGATCGCTTGGCAGGTACAGATTTAATGTCAAGCTGAACCATCTAAATACTGGTCGAGAAGACACATTGAAGACGAGTTGAAGTGGCGTCTTTGAATAGAGCGAAAAGCGAGACATCGCGCGGAGGCCGAACTTCTCTTTCACTTTCTGTTCCAAGCTACGTACAAATGAGGAAACAGATATTTCAGATTTAAATGCAGTGCCATCTTTGGAGTCCAAGACCAGATTTCCCCCATCATGGTGATTTAAAAGAGCACAAATAGCTGGAAGAATCTCACGATCAACCTTACGATCTTTCAGTTTCTTGACCTCTAATTCACTGTGATGCGAAGTAGTTAAAACGATGTTCGCTGCGGACTCTGCCATTGTCGTTGCGTCTAATTTGTTCGACTTTAGTATACGCTAACTTGCCACATAAGTTCTTATAAACCCATCATTTGCATTTTAATCCAGTGGAAGTTTAATTTATTAGTTTGTGAGGGTCGTCGTCAAGCTGTGTCAGCGGGAACATAAGGCACCATACGGCATTCATATGCCGTATGGTGCCTTATGTTCCCGCTGACACAGCTTGACGCAAACCACATGTGGCGGATCGCGGTACATATCTGAATCTTTATAGTCAGTACATTTTGTCAGGCTTGGTAGCAACTGTATCTCCACTTTGCCTCATACACATTGAATAGTTAGTTAGTGTGAATGCCGAACTCGAGGTAGTGTTCTTAATTGTGAGTGTGAGTCATAATTAATTACGGCATACCAACTCTATAGTACAGAAACCATACTGCGGTTCACAAAACACAGGTTCACAAAGAAGTTTAGCCTGTTTTGTAGGCGAGCCTCATGCTGTCATAAAAGATTGAGCATTGTGTTTGAGCATTGTTTTTGAATGACTTTAGTATGACTATGAGAAACAAAGAAACATTCAAATTGTTCAATTTGCTAAATGACTCTTCGACAAAAATAATACTTAAAATTTCAGTTGTTTTTGCTGCACCACAAGCTGTCGTCTTTGAGATCCATGCATGCGGGACTCGAACCCACAGCCTTCCGAGTACTAGCCGGATGCTCTACTGAACTAATGGGCCAAAAACAAAACTTGTTATTTGTTTTTACTAGTTCAAAGGTGTTTACAAGTGACACTTATTATCGAGTACCTTTTACGTCTATATATATATACCGGTCCGTTGGTAATAAGATTTTTCCCTGTTGAATTACCCAGCGTGCATGTAATCTCAACTGTCAAAGAGTTTATACTAGCTGTGCTAGTAATTCCTCCTACAGATCCCCGAACATAACAATACCCTTATTTAATCATTTTTGAGTTGTACTCCTGTTTTTTTTTCGCACACATGAAAAAAACAATAAAAAAAAACAAACTTGATAAATATCCGGTATAGCACCGTTTGACACGACGCTTTGAAATGGCGACGTACCACGCACCCTTCACGCCGTCCTGTCAATTCCGTGCAAATAGGTCTCGTATGCGAACTCTTTTTGTAAACCCGCTGTTACACGATGCAACGATTTGTGAAACCTGTCTCGCAATGGAAAGCGACACAGGTTCATGTGTTACACGTTGCAATCTGTCTTCAGTTAAAAGTTGTCTCGCAACAGCGTTGCGCACAAATCGTTGCATCGTGTAACAGTGGTTTAACAGCGGCTGTAATGCAAGTCTTCAGCATTAGTGCGTGTTCATTAGTACGAGTGTTGCATCTATATCTTTGGGTATATACGATATCATCTCAATTACGCAAAAGATACACAAAAATTCGTCCTGAAATATACTATATAATGTATATATATAGATTTAATACTACCTCAACTTCGTTATGAACTACCTATTTCGTTACGAAATAACTGTAGGTTTCACAATGTAAAAAAAATTCAATAGAACTGGCGTGAGTTCTTTCTGGAATATACATGAAGCTGTATGACGCATGCACTCTGTTTCTCTAGTGAATGTACACCCCACTGCATGTCTGCTGTTTTCCCCAACGTATTTCTAAATGAAACTAAATTCCCTTATTAATATAACACTATAGCTATATATAGCTCTTTCCCTCTATAGGCCGTCCAAAACCGTCCCCTTGGTTATTTTATTCAGTCAACTGCACACGATTTTACTCATCAGCTGCAAATCTTTCCAAGTCTGTCAAATGGTTAACTGCATGAGCCGATCGGCCGATCTCTCTTTTTTAACCCTTTTTCTCCGAAACCACCCCTTATTATTTTACTCCGTCTATAACGCCAGAATGTTTTATAGTTGTCAGGTAGGAACCTCCAGAAGGAAAAGGCTAACTGCATGCATGGGCCTATATCTGCATGCCTATATCTTTCTAATTCTTTATAACCTTTTCTCTCCTATATATACGGCTACAGTAGACATGCAATAAGCAATACTATTACCCCTTCGTTATTTCGTCCCATCTATATAACGCCAGAGGATTTTAC
Source organism: Corallium rubrum (assembly GCA_964035015.1). Classification (NCBI taxonomy): domain Eukaryota; kingdom Metazoa; phylum Cnidaria; class Anthozoa; order Scleralcyonacea; family Coralliidae; genus Corallium; species Corallium rubrum. Next base: position 3,126,347 of record OZ036002.1, read on the forward strand.
TCGTAAGTCAGAGCCTGCATGCATGCATGCATGTAGGTATATAATAAACCGATATTCAAAGATTACAAGATACCAACACCCGTGCAAAAACCTTCTAAAATGCATGGGCTTGACGGAACTTTGCAAGAATCCTGCGTTATTTTTGAAAAAGAAAGAATAGCGGATCAGTACACCGATCCTTTATATAAGGAAAAGTATCGAAACATATCAACAACAAAGTGACCATGCGTGTTTGTATGTGAAATTCAGTTGCTCATCTATGCGAAGTGCCGTACCATAAACTCTTTCAAACTACAGTTACTTCAACCGCATATCTAAACTTTGGAATAATCTACCGGCTTGCTCGATACAAGATTCCACTTCAGTTAATCAGCTTTTTCCACTACATTAACCTACTTTCTAACAACTATACACTAATGTTGTAATTAATGCCTATACAACGTCGATAATCTTTGGAGCTGGAAATCTATCTGTTTGAAATGTTCTTCCTCGCGAAACGTACTCTTTTCTAAACCCAGCTGCAGCTGCTATGGACCTTTGGAACCTATAGCTCTGTTGTACTGTCTCGCATCTATATTTTGCATTATTTAGGTGAAAGTGTAATATAATAGATAAAAAAGAATTAAAATGTTATACTTACTGCCAGCTAGGCGCTTCGTTCATGTATATATATATATATATATATATATATATATATATATATATATATAAATGATATTGGGCATTTCACTCGATTACATAGCATGTTCTAAGTATTTAGGGTGAAGGAAAATTCGAGTGTGAATATATACATTCTAAGACCAAACCGGGAGCAGTTGCGAAAAATGCAACTACACAGGCCCTCCGGCAGGAATTGAACCCACGACCTTGCGATTCTAGTGCAATGCTCTGACCACTGAGCCACGGAGGCCGTTGCCGAGAGCTTGATCGCGAGTTCTGTATATATAATAAGGTGGTAATGCCAGGAGAGAATTGGGTATATTATAAATGATATTGGGCATTTCACTCGATTACATAGCATGTTCTAAGTATTTAGGGTGAAGGAAAATTCGAGTGTGAATATATACATTCTAAGACCAAACCGGGAGCAGTTGCGAAAAATGCAACTACACAGGCCCTCCGGCAGGAATTGGACCCACGACCTTGCGATTCTAGTGCAATGCTCTGACCACTGAGCCACGGAGGCCGTTGCCGAGAGCTTGATCGCGAGTTCTGTATATATAATAAGGTGGTAATGCCAGGAGAGAATTGGGTATATTATAAATGATATTGGGCATTTCACTCGATTACATAGCATGTTCTAAGTATTTAGGGTGAAGGAAAATTCGAGTGTGAATATATACATTCTAAGACCAAACCGGGAGCAGTTGCGAAAAATGCAACTACACAGGCCCTCCGGCAGGAATTGAACCCACGACCTTGCGATTCTAGTGCAATGCTCTGACCACTGAGCCACGGAGGCCGTTGCCGAGAGCTTGATCGCGAGTTCTGTATATATAATAAGGTGGTAATGCCAGGAGAGAATTGGGTATATTATAAATGATATTGGGCATTTCACTCGATTACATAGCATGTTCTAAGTATTTAGGGTGAAGGAAAATTCGAGTGTGAATATATACATTCTAAGACCAAACCGGGAGCAGTTGCGAAAAATGCAACTACACAGGCCCTCCGGCAGGAATTGAACCCACGACCTTGCGATTCTAGTGCAATGCTCTGACCACTGAGCCACGGAGGCCGTTGCCGAGAGCTTGATCGCGAGTTCTGTATATATATTAAGGTGGTAATGCCAGGAGAGAATTGGGTATATTATAAATGATATTGGGCATTTCACTCGATTACATAGCATGTTCTAAGTATTTAGGGTGAAGGAAAATTCGAGTGTGAATATATACATTCTAAGACCAAACCGGGAGCAGTTGCGAAAAATGCAACTACACAGGCCCTCCGGCAGGAATTGAACCCACGACCTTGCGATTCTAGTGCAATGCTCTGACCACTGAGCCACGGAGGCCGTTGCCGAGAGCTTGATCGCGAGTTCTGTATATATAATAAGGTGGTAATGCCAGGAGAGAATTGGGTATATTATAAATGATATTGGGCATTTCACTCGATTACATAGCATGTTCTAAGTATTTAGGGTGAAGGAAAATTCGAGTGTAGAATATATACATTCTAAGATATAATATACCCAATTCTCTCCTGGCATTACCACCTTATTATATATACAGAACTCGCGATCAAGCTCTCGGCAACGGCCTCCGTGGCTCAGTGGTCAGAGCATTGCACTAGAATCGCAAGGTCGTGGGTTCAATTCCTGCCGGAGGGCCTGTGTAGTTGCATTTTTCGCAACTGCTCCCGGTTTGGTCTTAGAATGTATATATTCACACTCGAATTTTCCTTCACCCTAAATACTTAGAACATATATATATATATATATATATATATATATATATATATATATATATATATATATATATATATATATATATACAATATGCGTATGCAACCACATGACACTAGAAACATTCATTTACATGACTCTGAGAATGACTCCGCCACTAGTACTGCTTCAGTACTACAGCTTCAGTCGAAACGAGAGTTTCCACCACGACCAACATGCATGAGTCTTTCTCAGGACGACATCACTTATCTATAGACCAACGACTTTCATGTACGAATTGATACTCCCAGGTTTAAACCATACAGACACACACACACAATTCAAACCAGAAAAAATACCTCTAATTTATTATATCTTGTATTAACTATAAAGTACAGTATATGAGTGTATATCTAATTTCAATTCTCCTATGAATCCTTCCCTTCGACTCAGACCCCGTTTACACTAGAGCAAAAGTATCCGGATTTACATTGTTTTTTATTTCCATGAGGATGAAAAACAACGTGAATCCGGATACTTTTGCTCTAGTGTAAACGGGACCTCACTTGCAAGTATATTATATATTAATATCTAGAGTATATCAAAATATATTTATTGACGTTTCGTTACTTAACCAGTAACATCTTCAGAATGAAGATGTTACCATGGTTAAGTAACGAAAAGTCAATAAATATAATTTGTTTTAAATGGTTTCCTTTCGTTATGGTATTGCATTTTAAAATTTTGAGCTGGGCTCTATATTCATTTTGTGATTACGGTTTCCGCCCAGTAAATCACTTGCTATACGATCTGGAGTATATATATCTAATCTATATATGAGTATACATCTATATGAGTATATATCTAATTTCAATTCTATGAATCCTTTGACTTAGTTTCTTACTGAATTGTCCTACATATATAGAATATTGTGTAACACGGACGATTTGTTCAATTATAGTAGAATCTCTAAACTGACTTAATTACTGCCCTCAAAGGCGTCCAAGCGTCTTTGCGCATAGTCTTCGTACTCTTTTAAGCTATTATCTTCGGCAAGGCTACGAGCTTTTTTCGCTTGCACAACAGCTTCGTTGAATTCAGCTCTACGTTTATAAAGCTGCGAAGATTGGAAAAGAACATCTGACTTTGCCAGGAGGTGCTCGATATTAGAGATTAAAGACGGCATGATACCGATCTGCGACGCATTCTCGACACTTCCAAGCTTAGTAAGAGCTTCTGTTAGATCGGTTTCGGAAAAGGGCTCTTCTCCGCTTCCAAGGGACATTTCCCCAATGAGACAGGATTTGGAAGCCATCATTGCTTGATTGATAAACACTTGCTGTTCCAAGTCCATTTTAGCTAATGGGAAATCGGCTTCAAGTTTAGCTGACAATTTCAATGCCTTTTCAGCACATTCACGGGCTTCATGCATGTTCTTCATATAATCTTTGCCCGTTCGTGCGAGTATTGCATGTAAAGAGGTGCACTGAACATAAAACCAAGCTAAAATCGCATCACCACGCTGCAGCCTGCTTGCGATTTCCAAGCCTCTTTGGGCAAAACCCAAACTGGTTTCGAAATTTCCTTGCTCTTTGTGTTGCCTGAATTCCTCATAACATGTCGTTGCTTCAAAATAGGTTTTGTTATTGTTGCATGACGATACTTTTTCAAATTCCGATTGGTGTCGAAATGCTTCTTCGAAGTCTCCTTCTCTAGCAGCGACGGCGGCTTGTTGGGAATAAACAACAAGTCTTAAACACTCGGCATCTTTTAACAGTTCATCCGTTTTTTTCCCAAATGATTCTCGATCTTTATTTTCCCTGTAGTACTGAAGTTGCCGCGAAGCCTTCTTACTTTCATTGTTAATGTACGCACATTTCCACTCCTCAAAACCCATCGTCAGAACCTTCCCTTCGACCAAAACATAACTCTCCGGTTCTTTAGCAAAAACTCCTCCTGGGCACGCCGCAACTGTAATTATAATCACAAATGTTGATGGCACCGGTTGCCCATGACTGTCAATGACTTCTTCAAAACGAATATCCCAATGTTTTCCCCTTTCAGGCTGCTCACGCTCCTTTGGCCAAATCATTTGGGATATCTTTTCAGCAACTCTCTTAATTAGTTCCTCTTTTGTCAATTTGGTTTTAGAATCAAATATCTGCCCCTCGACTACACCATCATCCCGTATTCCGTAAAAAATACGACCACCACGATCATTGGCAAACGCTGACACGTAAGAAGCAAACTTATTACCAAAAATGCGATCTACAAGAGATGTGTGCCATACGTTCTCTGATTTTAACAATTTGAACTCTACCTGTTTGCATTCTTTTAAACTTGGCAGACTCTGGCCCTCTACAAAAGTCCAGTTATCTGGATTAGGTTCTGGCACGATACCAACCGGTTTGTAGGTTTCGGTCAGTATGTCGCGAACTACTTCACAATCAGCGACAGGAGATGCTTCGAACACTTGCAGATCGCTTGGCAGGTACAGATTTGATGCAATGCTGAACCATGAAGTTGGCGGGCGAGCAGCCACTTTGAAGAGGAGTTGAAATGCTGTCGTTGAATAATGCGAAAAGTGACGTATTGCGCTGAGACGAAACCTCTCTCTCACTATAGTTTCCATGTTATGTACAAATGAGGAAACAGATGTTTGAGATTCAAATTCAGTGCCATCTTCAGATTTCAAGACCAGATTTCCTCCATGAGGGTGATTTAAAAGAGCACAAATAGCTGGAAGACACCGATATTTCAGTTTCTTGGCCTCTGTTTCATCTTCTATTTCATTGGGATGCAAAGTGAACGAAATGTCCTGTACCATTATGGTTGCCTCTTTGTAATTGAACGACTTTAGTATACGAAGAACAAACGAACAATAAGATCCTTTCAAACTTGCTACATAAGTTCTTCGCGATTAATAGAATCCTCATTAGCATTTTAATTTGGAAGTTTATTAGTTTGTGAACTTGTGAAGGGTCGTCGTCAAGCTGTGTTAGCGGGATCATACCACACCTTACGGTATATATATATATATATATATATATATATATATATATATAATTTATTAACTTTTAATGCTGAGTCGCTACTCAGAGTTTCACGCTTACGCGATCTTCAGGCAACTAACAGATTACAAGGCCTACTATATATTATATTACATTGGTTAATTACGTCATTAGATTAGTTGGTGTTTCGTCACATGTCTTCACTTCGCAAAGAATTCAGTTCGTTTATTTAAAAAGTGTTTATTTCTTGCTTTTCATTAACGACGCAACGTGATATGGTATAACCCGCCTTACAGCAAAAACGTCAGGGCAAACGCAGAACAATATATATATATATATATATATATATATATATATATATATATATATATATATATATATATATATATATATATATGAATATCAAAGCCCAGCATATTATTTTCATAAGAGCCATTGAGTCGGACACGAGAGTAAAATCATAATATTTAATAAAGTTCTAACGTTTCGTTGTTATTATCACAACATCTTCAGAGAATAATTTACATGAGTGTAATGAGACTAAATATATAATTACAGAGTTGTCATAAAATATGCATGCAATAACCAATCAGAGAGTGTTAATATAAATAAAATTACAAGCAGAAGTGACAGACAAAAAGGAAGTAAAATTATAAAAGGAAGAGTGGCGCAGAACCAATATTACCATTTAGAGAAGGTTTACGTTTGCGAATAAGTAAGCTTTCTCGGAGAAGAAGTTCAGACTCGAAAGAACAAGAAGAAATGATTTTAAAATCATCAAATGAGACAGGGTGACCAGTGTCATGGTGATGAGAGAGAATGTTAGTGGGAGAAGGGTTAGTGCGTTTCTTTCCAGTGAGAGGTGAAATTCCCATGTGCTCCGAAACACGTGTATGTAAGTGTCGGATTGTTTCTCCGACATACGAAGCTCCGCAGCTTCGACACATAAAACGATAAACGACACGTGATCTTAGACGAAAAGGAATCTTGTCTTTGAAAGAAAAGAAATGGAAAAGCCTAACCGAAGGACGAGCAATATACCTAATGTCGATATGAGGATAAGCAGATGAGAAAAGTTTTCTCATTTGGGTTCGGATTTGAAGGAAATGTTGTCCAGTAAATGGTAAAGAAAAATAAACAATGCGTTTAGGAACCGTAGGTATTTTAGTTGATTTTGAAAAGAACTTGTCAAGAAAAGTGGCAATGCAGCTATCAAGAAATTTTTCTGGGTAACCATTGCTAATGAAAATGCGTTTGAGCTTTTCTAGTTCGACATGAAAAATGGCATACGTAGAACAAATATTAAAACAACGGTTGAGTAATGAAAAAATCAGACCTCTTTTATAGGAGAACGGAATAAAAGAATCAAAAGAAGTCAATAGGCCTGTAAAAGTGGGTTTGCGGTAAACACTCGTTGAAAAGCAACCACCGGAACGGTTGACATTAACATCTAAGAACGGTAAAGATTTGTTGACTTCCAATTCATGCGTAAATTTTATTTTCGGATGCTTAGAGTTTAAATAGTTAAGAAACGGAAGAACGTGATCACGAGAACGAAATAAAATGAAACAGTCATCAACATAACGGCGATAAAACAATGGTTTGAATTCAGATGGACAGTCGTTAAGCCAAATACATTCGTGATGGGAAAGAAAAATATTGGCGAAGAGAGGTCCCAGGGGAGAACCCATGGCAACGCCATCTACCTGTTGATAGACTTCACCGTTGAATAAAAAATGGCAATTTTTTACCGCTAAATTTAGAAGTTTGCGAAATTCGAAAATAGAAAAGCCGTGAAATTTAGTGGAATTAGTAAAAACCTTTAAACCTTTAAACCTTTTTTCATTTTATTTCGTTCTCGTGATCACGTTCTTCCGTTTCTTAACTATTTAAACTCTAAGCATCCGAAAATAAAATTTACGCATGAATTGGAAGTCAACAAATCTTTACCGTTCTTAGATGTTAATGTCAACCGTTCCGGTGGTTGCTTTTCAACGAGTGTTTACCGCAAACCCACTTTTACAGGCCTATTGACTTCTTTTGATTCTTTTATTCCGTTCTCCTATAAAAGAGGTCTGATTTTTTCATTACTCAACCGTTGTTTTAATATTTGTTCTACGTATGCCATTTTTCATGTCGAACTAGAAAAGCTCAAACGCATTTTCATTAGCAATGGTTACCCAGAAAAATTTCTTGATAGCTGCATTGCCACTTTTCTTGACAAGTTCTTTTCAAAATCAACTAAAATACCTACGGTTCCTAAACGCATTGTTTATTTTTCTTTACCATTTACTGGACAACATTTCCTTCAAATCCGAACCCAAATGAGAAAACTTTTCTCATCTGCTTATCCTCATATCGACATTAGGTATATTGCTCGTCCTTCGGTTAGGCTTTTCCATTTCTTTTCTTTCAAAGACAAGATTCCTTTTCGTCTAAGATCACGTGTCGTTTATCGTTTTATGTGTCGAAGCTGCGGAGCTTCGTATGTCGGAGAAACAATCCGACACTTACATACACGTGTTTCGGAGCACATGGGAATTTCACCTCTCACTGGAAAGAAACGCACTAACCCTTCTCCCACTAACATTCTCTCTCATCACCATGACACTGGTCACCCTGTCTCATTTGATGATTTTAAAATCATTTCTTCTTGTTCTTTCGAGTCTGAACTTCTTCTCCGAGAAAGCTTACTTATTCGCAAACTTAAACCTTCTCTAAATGGTAATATTGGTTCTGCGCCACTCTTCCTTTTATAATTTTACTTCCTTTTTGTCTGTCACTTCTGCTTGTAATTTTATTTATATTAACACTCTCTGATTGGTTATTGCATGCATATTTTATGACAACTCTGTAATTATATATTTAGTCTCATTACACTCATGTAAATTATTCTCTGAAGATGTTGTGATAATAACAACGAAACGTTAGAACTTTATTAAATATTATGATTTTACTCTCGTGTCCGACTCAATGGCTCTTATGAAAATAATATGCTGGGCTTTGATATTCATAATTAGATTACGCTTCCCGCCTGGTCAATCAATAGCTGATATATATATATATATATGAATGCAGGCCGAGTCAGATAAAGTTGACACTAGTCAAACAGCGGACCGCGGTACAGATTCGAATCCTTTGTACATGTTATACAGACTCTGAACTAGTTTCAGTAGTTTTTGCTCTACAAGCTGTCTTAAGTAGTTAAACTCAGAAAACTCTGAGATCCAGACGAGACTCGAACCCACAACCTTCCAATTACCAGCTGGATGCTCCAACTATTGAGCCACTAGAAGTCAGACGGCAGAGGGAAGTTGTTTACGATTTAAACACATTATTAAAGTAGAAATTCTATACACCGAACTGTTTTCAACGGCTATATCTACACGTACTTTGCTTCATATACATTGAATGTTAGTGTGCACGTCGAACCCAAAATAATTCTTTTTTTGTGAATTTCACTTATTAATATACTCTATGCATTAACAGAAACCATACTGCGGTCAACAGCTAGGTTCACAGAAGTAAATTTAACCTGTTTTCCGGCAGATTCCTATAATACACCCTTCGTTATATCGAGACTATAAACCAACCTGAGATAATACACTTTCATACTCAGTTAGTCCTCTTAAAGGAACAACTGGCGTTGATCGTCATGAAACAGAATATAAGCTAAATATACGTTTAGAAGAAAAATACACAACACTGTCACAGCTTGACAGCAATTCTACCAAAAACAAAAATCTTTTAACTGGGTTGTGAGACTATAATAATCTCCCCTCCTTTGGTCCATTAAATAACATTGTGAGGTCTTTTGAAGCCAATAAGACCACCTTATCAGATATATAGTAATGCAATCAAATCATAGAAACTACAAATGTTGTTTGTATAGGTAATCGCATGGGGCCGAGGAAAATTAAGGTTTAATTTCACGAGTGTTTTCAAAATTTTACAAAACTGCCCGAGTCGCAAAGCGACGAGGGTAATTTGTAAGATTTTGAAAACACGAGCGAAATTAAACCTTAATTTTACGAGAACTCATGCGATTATATGTTAATAATATAGTGGGTAAAATTATGCAAGAGCTATCTTATGTCCAGAAACTGTCAAAGTACATGCACCTTATCACGGCTGGTGTTCGGCAACATTCCGATATTCCTCGCTCTATCGCTGTGCCTGTTGCTTTCTTTTTGTAAATTACACAGGCAAAAGTTCGTAAATTTACACTCCTTCAATAGTTTAAATTAGTTCAAAGTAAACAAATTAAAGCTTTTTCAGACCGAAGAACCTAGCAGATCTGTTGGAAAAAATTCAGTCCTCTGTGGTTTACTGTTGCTAAATAACAAAGCGACCAATCACATGCAAGAACTGTTGATCAAGGAACCAACCTAGTGCAAGTAATTTTGCCCTGAATTACAAAAAAACTGTCCTCTTCATTCGTCAATCATATTCAAGTAATTTTGCCCTGTATATTATCAGGCAGGATACTCAAATATAAACATTTTCTCTTCTACTCACCCGGTATCGCTCGTCACTCGGAGTAGCATCCAACACGATTGTTCTGAGTTCGCTGTCCCACAGTGATTATTCCTACACCATACACGTTATTTTTATGAAGTAAATACATAGAGGATATTACATGGCCGTGCGGAGATACGAACTTTATTTTCGAGTGTTGTCAATATCTTTCACGAGTGAGCGAAGCGAACGAGTGAGAGATATAAACAACACGAGAAAATAAAATTCGTATCTCCGCACGGCCATCTGTTTCTTATATTGATATCGATAAACTATAAAAAATATAAGTAAAATGGAGCAAAGGTTATATAACACTTCTATTTGCAAAATACCCAACAAATTATAACATATAAGCCATAAGTTTTGAAAGCATCTTTCACAAGAATTTCCGTAGTTTGTAGAACAAAGCGTAGCAGAAGTAAATAATTTAGAATGAATACAATTTTGTTTACGCTAATACAGAGTTACGAAGCGGATTCTTAGTGCTGACGCCATCGATATCTTCACATGTGAAGATATCATTTATATCTTCACATGTGAAGATATCACTTTTTCGCAACAACAGAAAACCTGGTATCCACTCGTGCACTAACAAGGAACTCGAAATTAAATATTATCCACTCGGCTTTGCCTCGAGCAGTATTTAATTTTTCGTTCATTGTTCGATTTAACAACTTTATTGGGTATTAGCAAAAGAAAATATTACAACAATAAGACTAAGTTATAAGATAAAGAAATGTAAAAAGAAAACGTGGAAAATAGTGTACCCAACAAGAAGAAGGCGCAAACGGGACACGAAGACCCATGCGAGCCCCCCCCCCCCCCCCCTAAAATTAAGTTTGTCTTATTTGAAAGAACACTTAAAATGATAGAGTAACATCTTTTGCAGTTTTTCGTTTCCTTGCTTCATTCTTGAGATATTTTAATTTGTTTGATGTAAATGTCGCAAGTACATAATGAGTTATCGAAAAACGTTATATATCTTTGCTATTGTCAAATATAATCACTTGAAAATCTACACGGTTAGTGTTCTGGGCGAAACACACGAATTATTTTGGTTTGATTATATATAGGAAAGATATATAACTTTTCCAATAACTCGTTATGTACATGTGACGTTAAAATGTTTAATTTGCATATCAAACAAACTGAAAAATCTCAACAACGAAGCAAGGAAACTTTAAAAGATGCTACTCTATCATTTTAAGTGCTCATTCAAATAAGACACACTTAATTTGTTTCATAGGCGATTTTTCCCGTAATGTACAATTTGAAGCTCCGTTACAAGTTACACGAAATATCCACAAGTCCACAACATTGAATTTTGGACTAATTCTGTAACTTTCGTTTCTGTTTATCCTTCAAACTTCTTTCACTTCTATCGCATTTTTTTTACTCACGTTATCGGACTTGCATCAAATTTCCGCCATATTGAATTTATAATGAGCTACTATTATTCACTTGAGCTAACCAGCGCATGCGTAGACATTTTCCCACGGCGTTACTGCCAATGTACTTAAAAGACTTAAAAAAGTAACAATTTAAAACCAATGAACATTGTTTAACGGTTAGTTTTAAACAGCCCATTAATCTTCAAACTCTATCAACAGGAAACGATAATTAAGGAACACTTCACAACATCAATGATAGAAATATATGGTTTTACGTATAACTACAGTGTTTTCAGGTTGTTTTTACTATACAAGCTGTCGTAAGTTAAACTCAGAGAAAAATTCTGAGCTCCAGACGGGAAAGGAACCCACAACCTTCCGAATGCCAGCCGGACAATCTAACCATTGAACCACTGGAACTCGGATAGCAGACCGAGGTTGTTTTCGATACTTATACCTATAGGAGCGAGTGAAACCGAACGTGTCACACAAGTACTTGTTAGGCTACAAGTTGTAACCGGTAAGTTGCAAGGTGCGACTTGTAGCACAAGTACTTGTGACACACGTACGGTTTGACTTGTTTCCATACAAATATCGAAAACAATCTCGGTCTACCATCTGACTTCCAGTGGCTCAATGGTGAGAGCGTCCGGCTGGCATTCAGAAGGTTGTGCATTCGAGTCCCGTCTGGAGCTCAGAGTTTTTCTCTGAGTTTAAGGTTACAGGATACCCTAGGAAGCCATTTTAAGAAATTTGTTACCGCTCGCTCAATTTTTTCCCGATTTGTCTCAAATTTGCACGAAATGTAGTTAAGTATGTAACGGGCACTATCGTATTATACAGTAAATAAGAAATAAAATATTGTTGCAGATATATTCATCAGTTTAAAATCACAGTATCTTCGCGCCGCGGTTTAAGGCAGTCTTTGGTTTTACCAAAAAGCTCTCAATTTATCATATTTACACTTCTCAATGTTTGTTCTAAAAAAGGTGTTCCCATTTTTTTATTAATGTAATGGCTTAGCAGCTAGGATATTTTATTTCTTAACCTATGTTGTGGCACAAGCAATTGACAATAAAAGCTTGTAACTCAGGTAATTTTTACATAAATAAAACGCGCGAACGCAGTTTTTTAGAACAAACATTGAGAAGTGTAAATATGATAAATTGAGAGCTTTTTGGTAAAACCAAAGACCGCCTTAAACCGCGGCGCGAAGGTACTGTGATTTTAAACTGATGAGTATATCTGCAACAATATTTTATTTCTTATTTACTGTATAATACGATAGTGTCTATCACATACTTAACTACATTTGGTGCAAATTTGAGACAAATCGGGGAAAAAAAATGAGCGAGCGGTAACAAATTTCTTGAAATGACTTCCTTACGACAGCTTGTACAGCAAAAACTAACGAAACTTTAACTATATGATTCATTAAAATTCATTCTTAAAGTACACGAGAGGAAATCCAGGTGTCACAGGAAATTTGTCCTCCCAGGGAAAATTTCCTAGGAAATATGCCCCCATTAAGAACACAATTTACTTCATCTTGTAATGTACGCGATACGCTCAAAACCCAAGAAGCTACATGACCCAAGAAGCTACATTTAAAACTTGAAATTGAATAAATGGGGTAGGATATTTTCGGGAAGAGAAGCCTAATGAAGAAGATCGATATGGTAAAACTATATAGACCTTATTCAAAAATGGCCACCAAATTAGAATATATTCATGTGCATATAAATTAGCCCTTACGACCTCGTTTTAAAGTAAGAATTCTATTGAATTTCCCACATAAGAGCTAATTTATATGTAAATAAAAGAATTTTAATTCGTCGGCCATTTTCAATAAGGTCTATATAGGTAAACGTCTATTTAGATGACACCTAGTAATGCTAGTATGTTCTTTTTTCGAGGGGACACCTCCTGTGACACTGGTTCCCAAGACTTAATTTTTCTCCAGGTCTGTATTTCACGTGCCCTTTGACCAATGAGACTCCCTGCTCCATTTTCTTCGATGTACGATCATGGACGAAAAGACATTTTGTTCACACAAACGTTAATGCTTCGAGAAAACTGCCATCAAAATGTACCTCTGAGCATTACAAGTCACTCTATATTCCTACCTTTCCGAGCTTGGTGTCTGTCTTAGGGTTGGCAGTGTGCGACTGTACAGCAACAATAGCTTGCGTTATACTTGTCTGAAGTTCGCGAAGTTCTGAGACGTGAAGAAGACGTAAGATTTTGGCAGCTTCATTTACTGCTGAATCTAAACAAATAAAAATAAATAAATAAATAAATAAATACAAATATATATTACGTGTACGCCTATAGCAAACGTTTCAGAAAAACTTAAGGTCTTCATTTAGGTTTGCAGGGTCATTTCGGTTTCATGTAGTACCAACAACTAGGTTGACACAAGGCTAAATCTCAGAGACAACAATCGAAATATAGTAAAGTTAGATATACTGCCAAAACAGAGAACGTAGGAGTCTAACGTTTCGAGCGAAGGCCCTTCGTCAGAGAGAAACGTGATCACTTTTATTACTTTTATTACTTTTTTTACTTTTATTATTAAATCTCAGAGAGGCGGTCACCAATCCTAGTACTAACCCTATCTATATTCTATAACCATACTTATTATTTAACCATACCTATCTATTAACGTAACCTGTATTCTAAAAGCTCACTCACACTCAATGAGTGACACCTCACACTCAATAAGTGCAACTCAACACTCAATGAGTCCCCACTCACCCTGACTGAGTATGAAACTACACTCACTCTCTCTAACCATTCAACTGAATGGTCAGAGAGTGAGTGAGTGAGTGAGTGAGTGAGTGAGTGAGTGAGTGAGTGAGTGAGTGAGTGAGTGAGTGAGTGAGTGAGTGAGTGAGTGAGTGAGTGAGTGAGTGAGTGAGTGAGTGAGTGAGTGAGTGAGTGAGTGAGTGAGTGAGTGAGTGAGTGAGTGAGTGAGTGAGTGAGTGAGTGAGTGAGTGAGTGAGTGAGTGAGTGAGTGAGTGAGTGAGTGAGTGAGTGAGTGAGTGAGTGAGTGTAGACTCATACTCAGTGAGGGTGAGTGGAGGAGACCCAATGAGTGTTGAGATGCACTTATTGAGTGTGAGTGTGAGTGTGAGTGTGAGTGTGAGTGTGAGTGTGAGTGTGAGTGTGAGTGTGAGTGTGAGTGTGAGTGTGAGTGTGAGTGTGAGTGTGAGTGTGAGTGTGAGTGTGAGTGTGAGTGTGAGTGTGAGTGAGTGAGCTTTTAGAAGACAGGCGGTAGACTGCTATATAACAGTATACACCACTGGTGGTGTGCACCTTACGTCATTGCCGCCATGTTGGATGAATTTGACAAAAGTTTATTATCATCTACAATTATAATTTCATCCAACATGGCGAAAATATCGTTGTCCTTTGAATCTCAAGCGATTGGTTGCACACCACCTATTGGTGCTATACTTACCTCCAGTGTCAAAACCAAGCTTCATATTTTGCAGGAATTTTGAATCCAGCTCTGTTCGTTTCTGAACACAATAACAGTAGAAGAGTATTTGCATAAACTCAAATTCCTTTTATGCAGAATTTCTTTAATTCATTTATTTTTAGTCAACAATGTGCTGTAAAATAAACAGCAACTTGAAGGCCACAAAGTTGTTAGTACTTTGTACTATTGAGTGTAACCCTTTTTGAATACAGTTTCTATTCCATTCCATTCCATTCCATTCCACTCCACTCCGTCCCGTCCCGTCCCTTTCCGCTCCGTTCCGGTCCGTTCCATTCCATTTCAGTTCCAGTTCTGTCCTGTTCCGTCCCGTCCCGTTCCGTTCCATTCCAGTTCCATTCCCGTCCCCTTCCCGTCCCCTTCCCGTCCCCTTCCCGTCCCCTTCCCGTCCCCTTCCCGTCCCCTTCCCGTCCCCTTCCCGTCCCATCCCGTCCCCTTGCCGTCCCATTCTATTCCATTCCATTCCATGCCATGCCATTCCATTCCATTCCATTCCATTCCATTCCATTCCATTCCATTCCATTCTATGCCATTCTATTCCATTCTATTCCATTCCATTCCATTCCATTCTATTCCATTCTATTCCATTCTATTCCATTCTATTCCATTCTATTCCATTCTATTCCATTCTATTCCATTCTATTCCATTCCATTCCATTCTATTCCATTCTATTCCATTCTATTCCATTCTATTCCATTCTATTCCATTCTATTCCATTCTATTCCATTCTATTCCATTCTATTCCATTCCATTCTATTCTATTCTATTCTATTCTATTCTATTCTATTCTATTCTATTCTATTCTATTCTATTCTATTCTATTCTATTCTATTCTATTCTATTCTATTCTATTCTATGCTCTATGATTCTTTCTGCTTTCTGCTCTCTGCACTGTTCTGTTCTACCTATATTATCATAAAATAAATATGCTATTTACCGTTTTCTCTTGGTCTGTACATATATATAATAAAAATATTTTCCTTTGATTTCACAAACTACCCTCGGTCTATATGGACTCGGGTAGTAGTTACAAAACCTCAGGCGAATATTTTTTCAGTACAGAGCTCACAATCATATATCAATGACACAACATATATCTCAAATGTTTAGACAACAACCCTACGCATCCGGGGAAATATTAACGATATATCACCAACCCATTTTACAACTAACCTAAACAAGAATACACGGACTTAATTTATTTGTGCTTTGTTAGTTTACTTACTTGCTTAGAGCTAGTTGCTAGTGCTTCTTCAGTCAACTTGTGTTCAATTAACGATCTCACAGCCTTAAGTAATTGAAACAAAGTATCGAATTTGATATCAGATATATTATAAAGTATTTAACAAATAGATTACATTTTCCCCGTGTGTGTTTTCGAAGAGGGAAAGGTCTGTTTTCTCAAGCTACCTGTGTGTGTACTGTCATGTATTATAAAATAATATTTTTTGAAAATGCACGCGATGACCGGTCAAAAGCTATGTTCCATAACTCTACGGAAAACATGGATAGATTACGCCATCCAATACGCCATCATGATTCTAATTAAAATTTGTAAGGTCTTCAAAGCATGTGTGAAGATTAACTGGAGAAATGTATTGCTGTTCTTTTGTTCTGAGACTCATATTTGTTTGGTTGAAGTGAAATTACGGAGCCAGGCGAAATGTTTTGGTAAGTCTTTTAGTTTGTCTTTTGTCTACTTTCCCTTGATAAACGTCGAAATTATTCAGCAAAACTCAAGCTATATAACAAAACACTTAATGTCTCACCCCTCGGGAAACAGTTTTGTTTTGCCTCGAGTCTCGATGTTTCCCTCGACTTCGTCTCGGGAAATATCAAGACTCTCGGGAAAACAAAACTAACTGTTTCCCCCGGGAGCAGGCATTAAGTGTATAATATCCCTAGTATCCTCTTCAACGGATCCATTGTTGTCCTTTATCTTCCTAATTTTACCGTATGAACCCACATGTACCACAACGCTCCTTCGCTCCTCATTCATCTCGCGCCAGCCTCTCTTCGTCTCGCGTGTATTGATGACGATATTCGTTCTACGCATGCGTAGCTAATACGGGTCAGCCCGTATTTCGCGAGCCTCGACAGCCGCAATTTCCGATCGTGTAAAGGAGGAAAACCGGAAAACCCGGTGAAAAACCCTCAAGGCACAGGAGGCAACCAACAACTCTACTCACATGAAGCTAATGTGGTCACCCATCCAAGTATTAACCCTCATCAGTTTATGGGCTTAACTTCAGCGGTGAGAGGCAGCGCGCTAACATGAGCGACCCATGCCTGAAGATTCAATAGACGAGTTTCAGGGTGTTGCGCACGCATCGTTTTGCAATGGAATTGGCGGGCTCTTGGCGGGCTCCCCACAAAGTAAGCAATGGCAAACAGACTTGCTAGCGAACCAACAACAGCAGAATAACAGTGTTAAACATGCAGAAACTGTATCTATACTTTGTTTATCTTCAACAGTATATTTACTTTGAGTGGAGCTTGCCAGTTTCTTTGAAAAATTATGCGCGCGCAACACCCTCAAACTCGCCTATTGATGAAGATTCAATTGATCAATAAAAAGAAAGAATTCTTATTATAGTAATGAACCAACTTACATGTAATCTGAGAAGTGGATCTTCGTGGTCCGGAATTTTTAACAACTGAGCCAACGACAAGATGCCAGCTTTCAAATTGGGATCGTCAGCTAAAGAAGACAAAATATCTCTCTAAATAAGGTTAGAGATAAAAATTTCTAAATTGTATTCTATGTACATACCATGCAGACATTCATGCAGTATTTCAGAAACTGGTATCCTAGCTGAAAACCTGGTATCCCACCTGACAACTTAGCGTTTTGTCTTACAACTTAGCGTAATGTCTCACAACTTAGCATAATGTCTCACAACTTAGCGTAATGTCTCACAACTTAGCATAATGTCTCACAACTTAGCATAATGTCTCACAACTTATCATAATGTCTTACAACTTAGCATAATGTCTCACAACTTAGCGTAATGTCTTACAACTTAGTGTAATGTCTCACAACTTAGCATAATGTCTCACAACTTAGCGTAATGTCTTACAACTTAGCGTAATGTCTCACAACTTAGCGTAATGTCTCACAACTCAGCGTAATGTCTCGCAACGTAGTGTATTGTCTCACAACTTAGTGTAATGCACAACTTAGCGTAATGTCTCGCAACTTAGCGTAATGTCTCACAACTTAGCATAATGTCTCACAACTTAGTGTAATGTCTCACAACTTAGCATAATGTCTCACAACTTAGCGTAATGTCTCACAACTTAGCGTAATGTTTCACAACTTAGCGTATTAATGTCTCACAACCTAACATAATGTCAGAAACACAAAGCTTCCTTTAAACTTTCTGAGCACAATCTACAGTTAGATATGGGGCAACTTTAGCAATTTTTGTTTTCTACCTTGAAGATCTCTTATTGTCTCTATGGGTTCATTGGTCTCTTGTGATAGTTTCTTCTTCTCCTTCTGTTCTTCCCAATTTTTATTTATCTCCGAAGCTAAAAGTAAAGAAATACAGAGACAATATAATTATGCTGTCAGGATAGTTTTATACCCTAAAACCGGTACAACAATGTACTGACATGCAGCTGCGATGACTATATAGTACAGTTTACTATTATAAGTGAAATGACAAAAATTGTGTCACAGTGGTGGTAAAGGATGTTTTATATTTATAGTCCAACCGGATGTTCTTTTCCCTACGACTTTGCAATATTGATGCGCAACATTGCAATTTTGATGGACGGATTCAATCAGCTACTTGCAAACGCTTTATCCCGATTCCACGACGGGACGGGTTGCTTAAAATATTGGTTTTAAACATCGAACAACACATAAATCAGACTGTACTACAGTCCCTTATGACGAGCGGCAAAGCCGCCTATAAGGGACTGTAGTACAGTCTACACATAAATGTGATGTTATACTTGAAGGTAATGGCTCTAACTTTGTGTAGAATTTCGCATTATCCAAAGTTCGGCATTTAAAACGATTTTTTAGGGCAACCCGTTATTACAGTCATTTGCAACTCAATTTTCACCAAAATGTTCGGAAGTTCGTTCCGAAAGGCATCCGGTCAAAACGTCCTCATGTCAAAACGTCCTCGTGTCCTAGGATCAAAACGTCCTCGTGTCCTGGGGTCAAAACGTCCTCATGTCAAAACGTCCTCGTGTCCTGGGGTCAAAACGTCCTCATGTCAAAACGTCCTCGTGTCCTGGGGTCAAAACGTCCTCGTGTCCTAGGGTCAAAACGTCCTCGTGTCCTGGGGTCAAAACGTCCTCATGTCAAAACGTCCTCGTGTCCTGGGGTCAAAACGTCCTCATGTCAAAACGTCCTCGTGTCCTGGGGTCAAAACGTCCTCGTGTCCTGGGGTCAAAACGTCCTCATGTCAAAACGTCCTCGTGTCCTGGGGTCAAATCGTCCTCGTGTCCTAGAGTCAAAACGTCCTCGTGTCCTGGGGTCAAAACGTCCTCGTGTCCTAGGATCAAAACGTCCTCGTGTCCTAGAGTCAAAACGTCCTCGTGTCCTGGGGTCAAAACGTCCTCGTGTCCTAGGCTCAAAACGTCCTCGTGTCCTGGGGTCAAAACGTCCTCGTGTCCTGGGATCAAAACGTCCTCCTGTCCTAGAGTCAAAACGTCCTCGTGTGCTAGGGTCAAAACGTCCTCATGTCCTGGGATCAAAACGTCCTCCTGTCCTAGAGTCAAAACGTCCTCGTGTCCTGGGGTCAAAACGTCCTCGTGTCCTAGGATCAAAACGTCCTCGTGTCCTAGGATCAAAACGTCCTTGTGTCCTGGGGTCAAAACGTCCTGGTGTCCTGGGGTCAAAACGTCCTCGGGTCCTAGGATCAAAACGTCCTCGTGTCCTAGGGTCAAAACGTCCTCATGTCCTGGGATCAAAACGTCCTCCTGTCCTAGAGTCAAAACGTCCTCGTGTCCTGGGGTCAAAACGTCTTCGTGTCCTAGGGTCAATACGTCCTCGTATCCTGGGGTCAAAACGTCCAATGTCAAAAGGTCCTCGTATTCTGGGGTCAACACGTCCTCATGTCAAAACGTCCTCGTGTCCGGGGGTCAAAACGTCCTCGTGTCCTGGGGTCAAAACGTCCTCGTGTCCTGGGGTCAAAACTTCCTCGTATCCTGCATGGGGTCAAAACGTCCTCGTGTGCTAGGGTCAAAATGTCCTCGTGTAAAGTATATTTTCGGTAGTGAAATATGGTTTCGGTAGTGAAATAAGGTTTCGGTAGTGAAATATATTTTCGCGGCGGTGAAATATGGTTTCGGCAGTGAAATATGTTTTCGGTAGTGAAAAAAGTATATTTTCGGTAGTGAAATATGGTTTCGGTAGTGAAATACGGTTTCGGTAGTGAAATATGTTTTTGGTAGTGAAATAAAAAACTTTTTAGTGAAATAAAATTTTTTTGCCGCCGTTTTCGCCACGGACTATTAATATTAAGTCGCGGTAACGAGTAGTTATCGCTCGCGCATGCTGAGCAGCACGAAACGCTTCTAGCCAATTATTATTGGTTATTATGTTCTGAACCTTATTTAAATCTGGCAGAGCCTATGGTTTTTAACCGAGGACGTTTTGAATTTGATCTGAGGACGTTATGATTTTGATCTGAGGAGGTTATGACCTGGGAATATTTTGACCCGAGGACGTTTTGACTTTAGCCATGTTTACACGACCAAAATTTAAGCGGGATCTGAGCCACATCTGACTTTACGCGGGCTTAAAATGTCCGTCCAAACAGGTCGGCGGAAATATCGCGATTAGTTTGCACCACCTCAAGGCGGTGGATTAAACTGAACACGATCAGTTAATCGCGCTTAAGTTGGCCGTGTAAACGCAACGGGATTGAAAAACGCTTGCTATCAATACGTTGTTATTAATACGATAAAATGCATTTTTTTGCCCTGCTGTAGAAGCTTCCATCTCGCTATTCTTTGTTTCCTTTGTTTGTTTGTTTGTTTGTTTGTTTGTTTGTTTGTTTGTTTGTTTGTTTGTTTGTGTTTGTGTTTGTGTTTGTGTTTGTGTTTGTGTGTGTGTGTGTGTGTTTGTTTGTTTGTTTGTTTGTTTGTTTGTTTGTTTGTTTGTTTGTTTGTTTGTTTGTTTGTTTGTTTGTTTGTTTGTTTGTTTGTTTGTTTGTTTGTTTGTTTGTTTGTTTGTTTGTTTGTTTGTTTGTTTGTTTGTTTGTTTGTTTGTTTGTTTGTTTGTTTGTTTGTTTGTTTGTTTGTTTGTTTGTTTGTTTGTTTGTTTGTTTGTTTGTTTGTTTGTTTGTTTGTTTGTTTGTTTGTTTGTTTGTTTGTTTGTTTGTTTGTTTGTTTGTTTGTTTGTTTGTTTGTTTGTTTGTTTGTTTGTTTGTTTGTTTGTTTGTTTGTTTGTTTGTTTGTTTGTTTGTTTGTTTGTTTGTTTGTTTGTTTGTTTGTTTGTTTGTTTGTTTGTTTGTTTGTTTGTTTGTTTGTTTGTTTGTTTGTTTGTTTGTTTGTTTGTTTGTTTGTTTGTTTGTTTGTTTGTTTGTTTGTTTGTTTGTTTGTTTGTTTGTTTGTTTGTTTGTTTGTTTGTTTGTTTGTTTGTTTGTTTGTTTGTTTGTTTGTTTGTTTGTTTGTTTGTTTGTTTTCCTATTACTCTTTCTCCTGTACCGATGTCTTCCGTAGTTCCGTTCCGTTGTTCTTTGACGCACGCTACCCATACGAAGCTTCCAAAACCAAAAATATAGCTCGTCCGCTATGTTGAATAATGGTGTACGTGTTTTAGTAAGGGATTATTAAATGACCGTGTAAACTCACCAAGGTGGCGCATTTTAAGCACGCTTAATTTAAGCGTGCTTAAATTTTGGCCGTGTAAACACGGCTTTTGACAGTGGACGTTTTGACTCGGAAGACGCTCTGACTGCTAAGCGTTCCGAAGTTCGCAAGTTCGTTCCAAAGCAATTCACAAGTTCGTTAGGAAGTTCAAAGTTCGTTTTAAACTATGCATTTGATTGACTGCTAGGCCCCCATGGGCCCTCTGTTCTGCCATCCTCTTTAATCTTTAATCTTTAAACTTATTTTGACACGGTAGCCTTTCAGTTTTCTGATTTTAAAAGGGCCGTGTTTATAAAATACAATAATAAATAAAAGTGAATTCTAATAACAATTACATGTACTAACTAATTACTAACTAACTAACTAACTAACTAACTAACTAACTAACTAACTAACTAACTAACTAACTGACTGAGTGACTGACTGAGTGACTGACTGACTGACTGACTGACTGACTGACTGACTGACTGACTGACTGACTGACTGACTGACTGACTGACTGACTGACTGACTGACTGACTGACTGACTGACTGACTGACTGACTGACTAACTAACTAACTAACTAACTAACTAACTAACTAAGATATACTAAATGCTAATATAATACTATACAATAAAAGTAAAAAAACGTCTTGTAGATGTGTATGAGATAATTACATCATTATAATTAACGAGGTTCTTCTCTATTGTTCATTATAGTATTTGTTAATTAATGTCACCTATGCATACTAGAAGGTCCCTTATTGTTTATATATACCTTTATCTGAATATTCCAGTCGTACTGCATGACCCAACAACCAATCCAGGACTTGTTCTTTGTTGTCAGCATCCAAAGGACATTCCAAGCATTTTAAGTACTGGAATACACAATTAAATTCATTGAATATAGTACAGAA
The DNA here is from genome assembly GCA_964035015.1 of Corallium rubrum. Lineage (NCBI taxonomy): Eukaryota > Metazoa > Cnidaria > Anthozoa > Scleralcyonacea > Coralliidae > Corallium > Corallium rubrum. The sequence continues at coordinate 3,148,887 of OZ036002.1, forward strand.
TTATATTCACTTAATATGTGATCTGTGCAATAATGCAGATGTCTCATGTGAATTACAATGGAGCTCTAAAGGGGAAGACTTAAAAGGGAGGGTTTATTAGAGAGATTAATATACCGGTACACAGTGGCGGATTACCAAGTAGGCTGAGTAGGCAGAAGCCTACAGGCCCAGACTTGCAAGAGTCCCGTAATTTCCAGAGAATCCATTTTTTATTAGTATTATTATTTTTATCTTTAATAAAGTGATGAGATGGTAGTATACAGACCTGATCATTTTTAGAAATAAATGCTTCCAAATAGCTCGAAATTGTGATTATGGTCTCAGAATGCAGGAAATGGCATTTCTGAGACTCTAAATTTCCAAATTTTCCAGGAGAACATGCCCCAGCATGGCCCTTAGATGGTTCTCATGTATTCTGTACTTGAATATTGTTACTGAATCGCCAATGAATGATGGAGTGACCGGGGTGCCCAAATTATCTCTGGATACGGCACTGATATCGATATCAGTTTTTTCATAGATCAGTGCACTATGAGGCTGATGAATTTTATTTAACCTACAGGACTGGAAACTGTTATTCCGCCACTGCCAGTACAGTACCTTTAATGGCACCTAGTAATCTAGTGACTCTCAAAGTACACAGACCTGTTTAAATGCAAGTGACCAGTTCTTGTTCTGGGTATCCCTCAAGGCCTTTCGATCATCAATTTTATAAAGTCTGATTTTAATGTCTTCAAGCCACACAATCAAAGAAGTAAATTGTTGGTGATCTAAAACAACACAATACAGTACATAATTCAATGTGACTTCTGTGCGCATTTTTATTAGTTTTTAAGTGTGATTTATTAAAGGACACACACACACACAGTAAAGTTAGTGTCAATTAATCACATCAGAAATCCTTCATCTCCCAGAAATCTTTGAATGAACCACTTGAATTCCTTCACTCACATGAGGCCAAAAAAAACCAAAAAAACCCTGGGTTTCTTATTTCTCTTCACAAAAATTTAAGTGCCTAGGAATAACAATACTGTACGGATAATCTATAAGATGCAAAACACGTTTTGCTGTGCATTATAAGACAAGACATAGATGAAATGCACTCCTGGGGGTTTCAAACTCAAAATTTTCTGGGGGAGCATGCCCCACACCCCCCCTAGAGGGGTTTGCTTGCCTATCAATTTTGCTCACCACATGCCACTGGTAAAAGAACAACAGTCACACCACTTGACTTTCTTGTCAGTGTTTACAAACTGTGATATCATCTGTAATCTATTACAATATACATGCACACACAAGAAAATGTAATCTATTAATTAGATTGGTTATTACATATTTTATAATAAGTTTACATGTTTCTTTTATTCTGCTAAAATCACCAATATTCATTACATTTATAATCGCTACCAAACAAGGTCTTAAAACAGCTACAAACAAGCTATATCATAGTTAATAGAAAATATACATGGTTTGGAAGCTCACAAAAGTCATTGTTTTATGTTTTTGTTCAGGTTTATGGAAATTTTTGCACTTTCATGGTTACTGAACATATTGTGTTTTCTGTATAATGAAGCAATCATCCAATAGCAACGTTTGGCTTCAATCACTCAACCGTACTGTTTAAATATTAATAAACCTAAAACAAAGGATTTGTCACCTTCGTGTACCTTTCAAGATGAATCGTAGCTTGATTGTTAACCGCTTTGAAGTTTGCCGGGTTTCCAAACCATGTATATTTTCTATTAACTATGGCTATATATACTTGAAGTCTAATATATTATTAATACATGGAATATAAAATATTCCAAACACGCACAATGCAGTGAACGCACCCTCAAGGTCTCAACACATCACACACACACACTACTTACCATTGATATCAAAAGATTTGGGATGGTGATAACCAAGCGCCTTTAACTTATGTACAAACATCGATTTTAAATACACAATACTGTTCACTGGTTTGTAAAGACCAAGTTTACCACAAAGAATTTGAAAATCAGTTAATTTTCAGAAAATATTCACAATTTCTTTGAAATTTTTGTTGTAACAAGCTAACAATCGAAGGTTGTACACATGTCGAATGAGTCCGCGATTTCAAGGACATCGGTTGCTCTCCACGCAGTTGTTACCGTTTAGCGCTTTTCGAAATAAAGACGTTCGTATTTGAAGTACTATATTTGAAGTGGCAAAAAGGTGATATATTCAGCATGAATTGCTTCAATTTAGCTGTATTTTTGAGAGCGAATTTGAGCATTGGTACACACCTTCGCATAGGTATCGGGAAACGTGCAAACGCAACTGCGTATCGGGTTTCTTCCTCGAAGATTCAGAACGCACATGTCAACGACAAATGGTTCACCCCTGAAGAAGTTGGACGAATGTCAAGACGTAGCCTACAGAAGTTGTGCAAGAAGCTGAGTATCCGTGCTAATTCGAAGACCACTCAGTTGAAGATAGATTTGTTGGACTTTCACAGGGATATCTTGTCGAGTTCGTCGATTTTGAAGCACCCTTTTCTACCTGTTCAAATGCCCGCCAAATATGCAAATGTATTAACGACACCCTCATCGCCACGCCAAGAGAAGGGCCTCTTCGTTTACCGAAACACGGACGTGACACAACCGAGTTTTTTGACGGATACTAATGCTGGGATGAACCAGGGAGTGCGACACTACAATAAAGGGTTGTGTGAATCAGATGAAATTGAAGATATCTACCAGAATGGCACCAATATGTGCGCTGACAGACAGGACAAACGATTACCAAGTGTCAGTGCAATCTTGCGAGCTACGGCTCCAAAGAGCAAACTGTTTGCGATTTATCACTGGACTAAAAAACAAAAAGAACTCTTGGGGGAGGAGGTGTTTCAACAAAGAATGAAAGAGGCAAAAAAGAACGGGTCAGAATTTCACAGTTTTGTTCATCGGTGTTTGGTTGATAGAAACTTGAACACCAAAGGCCCTGTAAGGTTGCAAGGGTTTCTGGAGAGCTCGAAACAGGTTTTCGATAGATTGGGTGATGCAGTTGCCAGCGAACATAAAATTAGTCATCTTCATTTAGGATACCAGGGAAAAATTGACACCTTAGCTTGTTACGATGGTGACCCTTGTATCATTGAGTGGAAGACATCGAAAAGGAAGAAGCCGTATTTGGAGGATTGTGGTGATTACCCTTTGCAAGTGGTGGCTTATGCTGGTGCAGTGAATAGTGAATCATTGTTTGGGTTTCAAGTTAAACATGGACTTATTGTGATTGCTTATGAAGATGGTTCACTCGCCGATGTGCACCAAATGGATCTTCGATTGTGCAGAAGTATTTGGCAAGACTGGCTAATGCGGGTTTATAAATTTTATAATCAAGATCCAAAGGAGAAAGTTGTACCTTGTAATAATGAAAGCTCTGTAGTTTGATTCTTTTATTGAGGACGAAGACTAGATAAATTTCTCACATACTACTCAAAGATTGTGGTACTACACAACTAGTGTGGCTTAGCCTCTTCCACAGATTGGGTGCTTCATGTACCAATATGCCTAAACCCCGGTACTTCATGAAGCCTAAACCAAAGTTCTTTATGACAGCCTGTCCTCATCACAAAGCATACATGAAGTACAACCCCTCTGCAGGTAATTGTTTCTAGTCCCCTGCCACCCGTCTGTGAATACCTAAAGTTTGTCTTTAACTGGATAATTTACAAATTAACCACTATGTGATTTTAAAGTTTTGCAGTCAAAACACTTCTCTCCTAGCTAGAACTTTGATATCACCAAACAAACAAAAATACTTGGGTTTCGAGTTTCTTCTTGTAAAACCGTATGTCCGGTACATGTAGGTCAGGTTTTTTGTTGGGTTTTTTTGTTTGTTTTTTCCCCCTTCTTAGTGGCTGAAGCATGACTGATATCTTTTCCATAACCAAATGTCAATTACCATAGCACAGATATTACAAACACTATTGTATGAACAAAAGGTAATTTTGAGCAGGCAACCCACCAAAAGAATAGGGTCTGCATTTCATGGGCCAAAAGCTAGGTAGGGTCAGGAAACCAGAAACCCAAGTATTTTTGTTTGGCCTATTAAGGTAAGTTCTATTTTTTTCATTTATCAAACATTCCAGCATAAATGGCCTTTTCCTTCTCTCGTTGCTTCTTGAGTTGTTGTTCCAGGGCAGTTTGATACTTGATTATATTTGCATCTAGAGGTAAAAATAATATTAATGATAAACAAAACTGTGTGAAAAGTCTGAAAAAACTTTCTTTTTACAAGATAACAAGGATGACACAATATTCAGTGGAATTTAGGAATTCCAAATTGCTGCAGCTGGGCTACCTGGGGGTTTCCTTTTGATCAGTAAAATTGTCTGGCATTAGAGTAAAGTAATCTGGTGTTACCGTTAGATAAGAGTACTGGAACAGTAAAATAAAAGGGGCCATTTTTAGCTTTCAAGCAGGAATAATTAACCCTTATTGCTTAACCCTTTATAGCCCAAGACCTTCCCAGAGTGCAATAAATTATAATGGTCGGCCACTGGCAATATTCCACGCAAAACGCTGATATGGCCATCCACTGATTGCTCTGCCAACCATTTGGCCACAGTAATTTCTCCCTCATTCTCACAAAACCAAAACGTAATCGGTTACATGTGCAAGGGAAGATGTTTTCCCGCATTGAGCCAGCCTTTTCTAGCGCACTCTGTTTTGAGTCGTCAAGTGCGAAATGTCGTTTATTCGCTTGTTTTTAAACTTTGAAGCTAATTTCTCAAACTGTCCGTATAATCTGCTTAATTAAGTACTTAGTACCGAACTTAGTACCAAATTATGTTTATATAGTAAATTAGTAATACCTGTTAATATTTTTTGTCATGTATTAGGATAAGTGTTTCATATTTATACTGTGACTAAGTTGTTGTTCCATTGAGCATTGTGCATATGGTTGTGCCAGTGAGGTTGTTACAATGTATTGTACAAGCCAGAGTACAACTTTTCTTCTATTTAAGTTTTATTTACTTTTCTTTTAATGAAGAGAGATTGTCTCTTTGACTATCAGTCTCAGCTTCTCAGTTCTCACTTGATGAGTAAAATTATCCAGGCATCTGGCATTAGACACAGTAAAATAAAGGGGCCAGTTTTGGCTGGTCTGGAAGTTAAGTACCCTTTCATAACATTCCTATCAGTGTCATTTAGCATTTTATTTTTTACTGTTAACACCAGATGATTTTACTCATCAAAGGAACTAGACTTCCCTTGATCTCCTTAACCCTTTCATTCCCATCGTTCCATTTGGCACTTTTTTATTTTTACTCAAACACCAGATGGTTTTACTCATCAAAGGGGTGACCTGACATGGTGGGACCATGGGAGTTAAAGCTTAACCCTTTCCCTCCCAGACCAGCTAAAAACTAGTGGTGCCTTTTATGCTATAATTTTACTCTGTCTATTGCCAGACACTGGTGTCAGACAGGAAATTTGCCCCACCCTCCCAAGAATTTGTCCCCCTTAGGGAAATTTGTCCTCATCTTCAAAACCTTGTCCCCCCACAAGAGCATGCTTTACTTTATCTTATAATGTACGCTGTACACTCAGAAATCAAGAAGCTACTGCTGAAACTCTGTCAGTATTTACCTTTGGGAAGGAAGCATAATAAAGAAGATCGATTTTGCTTTGTTAAATCGATCTTTATTTATATGCTTCCTCCCAAAGATAACATGAATTTCTATTCCAGTCCTAAATACAGCTCTAGCTTCTCAGCTTCTGAGCATGGCATATGTTAAAAGATAAAAGTATAATTAGCGTGTTCTTGAGGGAGGACAAATTTCTGAAGAGGGGGTCACATTTCCTAGGAAATTTGGGCTTCCGGGGAGGGGGGAGGGGGTGTGTTTCCTGTGACACCGGTAATCCAAATGTTAATATAAGTCTTGGTGGAGTTAACTGTAAAAATTATGGTTTAAAAGCAAATCAGCAACAAACCATTAGGTTCTAGTTTTCTTGCACTTTGCAAAGCATCAGATGCCTTATCCCAGTCTTTCACATTATAGTATGCTTGGCCTTTTCTAAATAATGCCTTCGCATTGTTAGGATGGATTTCTAACACCTAGAAAATAAAGAAAAGTTCCCAGAAATTATATTTTACTCACCACTCATATTTCTTGTTTAGAAAATAATATAACTCCCCAGTACAACATAGAAGAATGACTGAGCAACTCATACCTTAGGAAGATATACCTTACAAAAAAAGTCTAGGGACCCTATAAGCAACTTACAGAGAACATTCCAATTGCCTATAGCATCTCTTGGTGCCTATAGAGATCTATAGGTGGGTCGCTGATAGGCTTGTATTCCTATAGGTCACCACTGGAAATATTCCAATTGCCTTTAACCTATAGAATCCTGTAGGTTGGCTTATAGACTACTCTACAAGTCATCTATAGACTTTTTTGTTAATTGTTATTATAAGTAATAACATGACTGAGGGAAATTAGTGATTAAATTTCCCGCAGCCGAGGGAAGGTTTGTGAAAGCAGCCCGAGGACTTTTAGAAATCTTCCCGAGGCAAAGGGGAAATTTAATTGCTAATTTCCTGAAAAGTCATGGTATTAGTTTGTAATAGGTTTGCTGAGGAAAATTTTTAGAATCTTACCAACAGGAAATTTACACGGTTCATCAGAGAAGTTGCATCTAATTTTCTCATGCAATTGTTGATGAGGGAAAATATATGCAAGCGGGAAATTTACAAGAAGACAAATGATTTCTTTGTCTTCTAATTTTCCCTCATCAACATGTACAGGAAAATTAGAAGACAAAGGAAAAATTTCCCTCTGGCATGAGTAATGAGGGAAATACAAGGTTTACATTCCCTTGGAGGACAAAAGAATCTGAGGCGATCATGGTATTACTTAGATAAATATTACAAACCTTGTTGCAATAATCAATAACTTTTTCCCATCTTTCGTCCTTTATCAGGCATGCTAAAATGCAATTGAACAGAGTAATTGCATACTTTCGTAAATTAAATGAGGTGCATATTAAAATGAGCACTCTGAAACAGTGGTCAAAACAATTTTTTGTTAAAACAAATCTTGTCAAGTGGCACAACCCTGTAAAGTCATTTATTTAATATACGAGTACTAGGGAGGGGGGGGGAGAACCTCATTGGTACTCGTGTATTTACTCAGTAGGTACAAAGAAATAGTGGCAGTGGTGATAGATTACTTCAGGGCCCTTTTCAGGCAGGGCTGTAGTCAGTCTGCCTATATAGGGCTATATATATAGGGGTGACTAAGGCTATATATAGGGATGGGTAGGGCTATGTATAAAGGTGGGTGGGGCTATATATATAAGGGTGGGTTATGGCTATCTATATACAGGGGTGGGTAGGGCTATGTATAGGGGTGCTAGTGCTATATATAGGGATGGGTAGAACTATATATAAGGGTGGGAAGGGTCATACATAGCCCAAGGGGGGTGATCACATTTGGAATTGACTCATAATTCAGTCTGGCTACAAGTCTGTAGCACTGGAAACTGAACTAAAAGCGTAAAGTGTAGCTAGTTTAGACTTTGAAGGAATGGTAGATAGTAGAATATGTGACAGTGGCCTTATCCATTTTAAAACTACTATAATTAACTACAATTAAAACATGTTTATACTGGCTTCAGTTCAGAGATTTGAGGTCATGAATTCCCTGTTAAAAAATCAATTAATAGTACAAAAAAATATTTTAAAGTTTTAAAAATAAAAAGTGAACTCATATCACCTGCCAGATTATTAAAACAACCAAATTTGACTTCGTTGAATTGTTTTTGCATCTCATTGCTAAGAACTTCTCGCTCTCCTGTGATCGGATTTTTCTCCCCAATTCCTCTCAAATATAGCAAAGCATAATGGTATTTTCTCACGGCGTTTTTGAACTCTTTTTTCTTGAAGTGTACATTTCCCTCTTCTTTATAGCTCGCCGCTTTTGCAATTTTATCTTCGCTTGTCAATGGTTTGTCCGCCATCTTGTTCAAGGTTAAAATCATGAAACTTCATGTAATATCCACCATGTACATGTTTGGTCCCAGTCTCTTTAAGGAGCCAGTGTCACTTATTTGCGCATCTTAGAAATAACTTCGGAAAAATTAAACGGACAAGAAACCAGAGAAACGAATCAAATTATATTAATTTACCTTCTAGTCTTCTACGGTATTCCAATGAAAGCAGATGGGCTGCGAAGTTGCTATCGCTACATGAACCATATCCAGCTACGATTTTAGCATCTTTCCATGACTCAAATATAGTCAGTGATAAGTAAATACGTTTGTGCTGACTATTCCAGGCTTTCTGTGAACTACCGTGGATTTAGCGCCGCGGCGCTTATTAAAATTTGCAATCTTTTGGTGCGGCGCTTAATCGAGAGCGGCGCTTATTAAAAAAAGTTAACAAAACGCTCATAACACAACTTTAATTATCCATAGAAAAACCCAATAAATTTAACCCAATAATTTTCCTAATACCCAATAGCACAATAAATTCAAAAAAGAACGTCAACGTCCTGGTCATCGCCTTCTTTATCGTCGTCTATCCGTAGATGTGGATCAGAGGCATCTTCGACATCTGAATCAGAGACTGCAATTTCTGCAAAGGGATTTGTGTCCGGCTCTTTTAGGATGGACAGCTGCGATCGAAGTACCTCGCGACCTTGACCGGCGAAAAACTCCAGTGATGTATTAAAGATATGTTGATATGTTAGCGTATCGGTTTGTGGTTTTTTGCTGATTCATCTTTTTCGAAGGTGCGCCGCTTAATCGCGAGCGGCGCTTATTAAATTATCCTGCTTCTGGATGCGCAGCGGCGCTTAATCGAGAGCGGAAATATGCCATTTCCTGCATTTTGGGGGAAGAATTTACAGAATTCTGACTGGTCAGAAAACTCTCATGTTTGTTTGTTGCCATTAATAGATTAAGATTTATATATAAGAGCAAACCAGAACAGGCACATGTGGGTACTACTTCTTGTTCTCGCACACGATGCTACACATGTTCGTTTCTTGACCCTGCCACCATTCGGCATAATTTCACATGCACCTCTTCCAACCTCATTTACTGCATTTCTTGCAGTAAATGCTGCATGCTCTACATTGGTGAAACTGGCAGACGTTTATCTGACAGGTTTGCTGAACATCTTCATTCTGTGAGGAACAATGTTGACAAGCCAGTTGCCCGACATTTTAATAGTGTCAACCATCATATTTCTGACATGAAAGTTTGTGCTATCTCACCCATTTCCGGTGGTAATCAGCCGCAAACGACAGGAAAAGCGTCTCATTTTCAGAATTGGAACCATTCATCCTCATGGACTCAACGAACGTTTTTCTTTTATTTAACACTTCTGAAGATGTTGTTTTTGTATTAGCAAGGGCAGACATAAACAGTGTTTTCACTTTACTTCTCCATTCTTTACTCTCTATTTTTTACTCTCCTTTTTTTACTTATCGATGGTGAGAGTAGCAAATGGCTTTCGCATCTCATTATTTATTTGTTATTGTTACTTTGCTCTGATTGGGTTATTCTTTTGAATCTCATTATTAGTTTGTCTTGGTTACCTTTATCTGATTGGCTAATTTTTATCACGTGATTATCTCGCGTATATAAGCTCGTTGTTTGTTTTACTCTTTACGTTTCTCTCTGACGAAGGGCCTTCGCTCGAAACGTTAGACCACTTACGTTCTCTGTTTCGGCAGTATTAACCTACTATACCATATTTCAATTGTTGTTTCAACACTGCCTACGCAGCACACTACTTTTATTACAACATATCGGTCAACATTAACAGTACTCATTTCTGGTATGCTCCCTTGCTTTGCATTGATATAATGTTCAAGTGCAGACCGCTGCGTGTGCTAGAGTGACTGGTTGAACAATTTTTCTGTCTATTGCAATAAAATACTTTTTGGATTCACAATATTAATTAATTTACTTAGAAAAATTATTGGGGGGTCCCTGATGCGCCCCGCGATTGCCGCGAAGTGCGGCCGCCATCTTGGATCAACAAACTTGAAAACATTTCAAGTCAGCGCGTGACTATTGCGTGGGCTTTGCGACTTTAAATATCCTATAAAAATATGAGACATGCGTACCTTCTTTCTTACCTTTAAACCTTTAGCTGCCGATAAAAATGAGGGCGGGATAAGGGGGGTATTTGTCAATGTCAACTTTATTTTGTGGTATTGATGTTGGACATACCATGTTTTCTCCGAGTGCCCTCGTTTCCTTCTGTAATATTGTAACACCAGACCAAGGAGGGATAGCGCTTACTGAATCTATCCAAGGTCTAGGTCGAGCAAGGCTTACTCGACCTAGACCTTGGATAGATATAACTATTTAAAAAAAATAGGCTTGTCCAGTATAAAGTCAATTTAGTTTTATTATAAAGTGTCCCGTAAATTACTGCCTAATTGTGCGCAGGGAAAAGGAGCAATATTCTGAAAAACGCCAACGAGGGCATTGTGTATTTTCTTTAATCTAATTTTTGAAGTGTGATATTCACCATAATTTTAATCTTGTTGACAAGTAGGATTTACCGCGCGTAGCAGGGAGACTAGGAACGAATTTCGAGGTAAACAAAGTTCGTATTTTTACAATCTCGTACTGGACAAATAAATACAGATATATTTTGAATTCTTGCCTTTTCTTGTCACGAAAAGTCACGAATACAGTCAAAACAATTTCATGACAAGGAAAGGCAAACTCTCATCAACTCTCATATGCCAACTCTCATGACTGGTCAAACGAGCAAAAACTCTCATCAACTCTCATTAAAATTTGAACCAGCTCAAAGTTGACGAGAGTTGATAAGAGGCGCATGAGAGTCGATGAGAGTTGGTGGTCAAACGCGACCGAGAGTTGCAGGATGAGAATTGATGAGAGTCGATGAGAGTTCGTTTGACCGGGGCTTAACGCCGTCCCCGTTCAACCTGGTCCCCGTTCAGATCATTTGCACGTCTTCAGGTGTTAACGACGTTAACTTGTGAAACGGCGAAACCTGTTAGTCGAAACAAACAAACAAACAAACAAACAAACAAACAAACAAACAAACAAACAAACAAACAAACAAACAAACAAACAAACAAACAAACAAACAAACAAACAAACAAACAAACAAACAAACAAACAAACAAACAAACAAACAAACAAACAAACACACAAACGAACAAACGAACGGAACGGAACGGAACGGAACGGAACGGAGCGGAACGGAGCGGAGCGGAACGGAACGGAACGGAACGGAACGGAACGGAACGAACGAACGAACGAACGAACGAACAAACGAACAACAAACAAACATGCAAAGAAACAAACGAACGAACGAACGAACGAACGAACGAACGAACGAACGAACGAACGAACGAACGAACGAACGAACGAACGAACGAACGAACGAACGAACGAACGAACGAACGAACGAACGAACGAACGAACGAACGAACGAACGAACGAACGAACGAACGAACGAACGAACGAACGAACGAACGAACGAACGAACGAACGAACGAACGAACGAACGAACGAACGAACGAACGAACGAACGAACGAACGAACAAACAAACAAACAAACAAACAAACAAACAAACAAACAAACAAACGAACGAACGAACAAATAAACAAACGAAACACAAACAAACAAACAAACAAACAAACAAACAAACAAACAAACAAACAAACAAACAAACAAACAAACAAACAAACAAACAAACAAACAAACAGAACAGAACAGAACAGAACAGAACAGAACAGAACAGAACAGAACAGAACAGAACAGAACAGAACAGAACAGAACAGAACAGAACAGAACAGAACAGAACAAAAGTTCAATATTTTATTTTCAGTCACATCGTGGCTCGGTATAGACGGTATAGCTGTTTGAGAAATCAGTGACATTGATTCTTAAAATTGTTTCGTACATCCTTCCTATTAAATTAATTACAAGCAAGACTACTAAACTGAGCAGCAACAGCAATTTCAAGCAGCATACGTCCAGGTTCACGTTGTTATTTTGCAAAGCAAGAAGAAGCTATAACAACGTTATAACAACGTTATAGCTAGAGGTCTGGACTTGGGCTTTGTTTTTTCCTTGTTCTTATTTTGTTTAAAAATATTTCATTCCGATGCCGAATGTTTGTTTAATGCTTCCCCAATAATATTGTTTCCATCCTTGTTTTGTTCTTTCAAAATCTGAAGTTGGGATCCCAGTTTGTGTAAATCTAAGCTCCGTCCTGTCGTCTTTCTGATTTAGCTCGATGGTGACGGTCGAATAGTGTTCTGAAACGCAAAAGTTGAGAATTTTTAGAAATTAGTAATATACTCGATCACCGTCAACAACCCCCCTTTCTTCTGTTAAACTCAGAAAAAGATTTGCAAGAATAATTATTGTGGCACAGCGACCTGAGGTGGAGAGTAAAGATTTTAGGTACCACTCCGAGTCACGAACCATACCGGGTGGGATTCCGACCACTGATCTCTATATAAACTGGATGGGCCATTGGGCTGAATTTTGCGTGTCAGTTGTATGATGACTAGGCTCGGTTTCCAGCCTTATTACGGGCTGCGACCCGCCCCGAAATCACGGCTGGGCTCGTGAGCTTGTCATTGTCAATTTCCACCAATCACAAACGCGCCTGCACATTTTCAGCAGGCATATATTATTGAACATTTGTATAAATTATCGTGACAGCCCAAAGTGGCGTACGACTGAATTTTCGAAACTTTTGAAGATTATTTCTTTAACGTGACCATTACTAGGTCAGGAAGATTACTGATATTTCAGTCAGCGTCAATAGTTTGTTGATATCGTAAAACCTAAGTCGAAATCAATCACAATTGCGATTTGGCCTTTGATTTCTTTCATGGAAGATGATCTGATGCGGTTTCTCAAGTCAGTTTGAATCACGGCAGAGTTCGGCGACGATTTATAGAACGACGAAGATGCTAAAAAGCGAATTCAACCTGGTGAATGTTAGATTGTTTATTTATATTAATACCGTTTGTGTCTTCGTGAAATGGCGGGCCTAATTCTTGGTTAAAGATGTCCATAACAAAAGATTGCACCTTGCTTCAGTTCACGAAGCTCACTAAATTATAAGTCGTGTCTTTGCTGCATTTCTGCCATTTCAAACATCTGCGATTTATCGTTGACTGACTCTGTTTATAGTGTTGGTTGGATGAATACAAAAATATCTTTGCCGTGTGAAAATTATGCATTACGTCACAGACATAACAAGCCGCTCACGCGTCCAGCCGTTCGTACGCGGGTGAAGTCCCTTATCTCGATAAGGCTGGAAATCGAGCCTATATGATGACGTGACCACTACCCAAGATGGCTGCCACTGACGTTCATAAATAGCTTTCGTAGATTGAAAACAGACAAAAAAAGTAATTTTAAGAAAATTTAAATGAATGTAAGGACACAAGAAGTACTTAATAAGGTTTAAGACGTTAATTTCTTGCATTTGTTTCTGTTACTGAGCTATAAACCCGTTAAATTTCGTTGTTTTTCTTCAGTGCCGACAACGAAGAAACTTCACGATAATATAAACTGAAAAACAGACTATAAAATCTACGAAGAATTCAATTTTAAGTCTTTTATAATAATCTTAATGCCTTAACAATATTTCGTGTTGTATACTTGCCATCTTTTGACTGTATTTGTTGTTAAACAGTGAAAACTAAACGAACCGGCATCTGTTGTTTGCTTTACGGCTTTTCCTACTCCCCCGGCGCTGCACACATAATATTCCTACCCCCGGATAATCTGACCGTGCTGACGTCAAGATTGCTTATGCTAGTCAACTTTAGGATTGGGAACAAGTTCTAAGGCCGCAATGCGTCATATGTTCCACTAGGTAAGATCACAGAATAGTAATACAACCAGAAGTCCAACTCGCGTCGGAACCTTTGAAGTTTATGTTCTCGCGCATGTCGCCTCGCGCATCTGGATTCCTCGCCATCCTACGCCATCCTGGCAAGTTCCCCCGGCAGTTTGGTCCTTCAAAAGAAGGTTAAAACTGCCGGGGGAACTTGCCAGGATGGCGTAGGATGGCGTAGAACATTGCGTAGGATCGCGTAGGATGGCGTCGGATGGCGTAAAATATCGCGCATGCGCATTGAAGAAATGCGGACAAGTTTTCACTTGAGTTGGACTTCTGGTTGTATTACTATTCTGTGGTAAGATGGCGGCCACTGTCACGAAATGTTTGACTGCTGGCCATAGGGAATGGCCTATCCAGTTGTATATAGACATCAGTGATTCCGACCGGCGACCTTTACTAGTCCGACGCTCTACCGAGTGAGCTACATGATCAAGTTGGAAGCTGGTGGTCCAATGATAAGGCATTATACCGCGACGTTATTTGTGTCCCGTGCTTTTGTATGTATTTACAAAATACGTGTCCTCCATCCAAACATCTCGAAACTGATTGAAAAACATTCGTATTTTCAACCGGCTTGCGTGGCTATGTTTTGAAATCAGGAAGAGAACATTCCCTTGTGTCTGATAGGTTATCCTTCCATGGCAAGACATGCTTCGCTTGCTGGAAGGTGACAAAATACTGCACTTCAGGCTTAGATTAACTTCAGTTACTCTAATTCTGGCTTTGACTCTTATATCTTACCTTGGGGCCAATTTTTAAACCTCCAAAGCATCGTTATCTTCTTATCAGGTAACTATAAAACATGAATATATTACGAAGTGAAATTCCAATTCAAAATTTCTTAATTAATAAAGAAGCCTAATACCCCGTTTACACGATGCCGGAACAAAATCATGCCGTTTAGGCCTTGCGTTTACACGATACCGGCACAAAAATGACATGAAAACGGCACAAAATGAAGACGGGTTCCTTGACGGCATGAAATGAAAACGGGGCACTAACCGGTATCGTGTCAACGGCCGTGCCGTAACAGTTTGAGGACGGTAATCACGATATATACGACCACAGTATTCGGGTCAGCAGTATTCACAAAGTCTTCTCAATTCTCATTGGAAAAGAATAGTCACATGCTAATCCGTCATTATATTATACACGATCGGAAATGGCGGCTGTCGAGGCTCGCAAAATATGGGCTGACCCGTATTAGCTACGCATGCGTAGAACGAGTATCTTGCGTGTAAACGTCATCAATACACGGCCGACAGGAGCGAGGACACCCGAGCTCAAAGTCAAACATCTCCGCTCAAAATCGTCGCTCGACCATAATTCTTACACGAGCGCATAGCACGAAGGTTGGGCTAGCAATAGAATACGGTTTGTTGGCAACTCGTGGAATTTTCGCGATGTATGAACCCATTACCCGGAACTCACTTGAGCCAGCACGCACGTGGACTGCGAACTGCCCCATGAAAGTGGCCGATTTTCTATGCGATTTCCGACCGTGCCGGCACCGTGTAAACGCAAGACGTTTTGGCCTGTATTTACACACCGGCACAATTTTGTTCCGTTTTCAAATTGTACCGGCACCGTGTAAACGGGGTCTTAGTTTAAAGTGCCTATATATGAAACGAAAATTATAAGTCTGTTTTATTTGAAAGAACACCTAAAATGACAAAGTAACATCTTTTGCAGTTTTTCGTCTCCTTGCTTCGTTATTGAGAAATTCAGTTCGTTTGATATACCAATTAAATATCTTGACGTCAACTGGAGAAGCTAATAGGCAAGTTTCAGGGTGTTGCGCACGCATCATTTTGCAAAGAAATTGGCGGGCTCTTGGCGGGCTCCCCACAAAGTAAGCAATGACAAACAGACTTTCTAGCGAACCAACAACAGCAGAATAACAGTATTAAACATCCAGAAACTGTATCTATACTTTGTTTATCTTCAACAGTATGTTTACTTTGAGAGGAGCTTGCCAGTTTCTTTGAAAAATGATGCGCGCAACACCCTGAAACTCGCCTATTAAATATGTTGTTGCTATTATCAAACCAAATTAATTCGAAGAAAGCATGTATACAGATGCGTTTCTCCCACAACACGAAACAAGTATACATTTTCAAGTGATTATATTTGATAATATCAAAGATAAATAACCTTCTCCGATATTCATTATGCACATGTGACGTCAAAATGTTTAATTTGCATATTAAATAATATACACTTAATGTCTGCTCCAGAGGGAAACAGTTAGTTTTGGTTTCCCGAGAGTCTTGATATTGGAAACATCGAGACTCGAGTGAAAACAAAACTAACTGTTTCCCGAGGGAGAGGACATTAAGTGTTTTGTTCTATAGCTTGAGTTTCGCTGAATAATTTCGACGTTTATCAAGGGAAAGTACACAAAAGACAAACGCTAAGACTTACCAAAACATTTCGCCTGGCTCCGTAATTTCACTTCAACCAAACAAATATGAGTCTCAGAACAAAAGAACAGCAACACATTTCTCCAGTTAATCTTCACATATGCTTTGAAGACCTATAAATATTCTTTTTTTCGTACCAAACAAGCTTTTGTTTATAGGATGCCGTGAAGAGTTCAAAGTTCTAGCGGGCAACAATTGAAAACTTATTGACCGAGCAGGCAATAAGTTCTCAATTATTGCCCGCTCGGTAGACATTGACATTTAGCTAAGGTCATGTGACCACAAACCAACCAATGACAGTCATCGTTGCACCCAATGAAACTCTAGCTATATAACAAACTGAAATATCTCAACAATGAAGCAAGGAAACGGAAAACTGCAAAAGATGTTGCTTTGTCATTCGAAGTGTTCTTTCAAATAAAACAAACTATATTTTCTTTTCATAAGCACTTTTAGCTCTATTATCAACTTACTAGATCGAGGAATTTCCCACTAACTGTACCACCAAATAAGACGAAACTGCCGCCTTTGAACGCCTCAATCTTTACCTCTGATCTGGCAAACGCTTTAACACGCTGACAATGAAAAAGATATACAGGGAAAAGAAAAATTATATATTATGTAATATATCAGCAACGAGTTTGGGTGTTTCTTCAGGAGATCCAAACACGAGAAAACATGATGAAAGCACGAGCCCCCTGGCCGAGTGGTCTTATTGTATGTTTTCGAGTTTTTGGATTCCCCTGATGAAACACGATAAACGAGTTGCTGATATGGCATCTCAATCGAGCAATTTCAATTGAAAAATTAAATGCAATTAAAATGAACCTTCATGAGATATTATTTACGAGTGTGTGTAATATTTATTCATACCGCAACTTGTTTATTTTGCATGGATAATTGAGATCTTAAAGTGTATATGAAATGAAATGAAATTTAAGTTTGTCTAATTTGAAAGAACTCTTGATATTGTAAAGTAACATCTTCTACAGTTTTTCCATATCTTACTTCATTCTTGAGTTATTACTATTTGTTTGATATGTAAGTGAGCACACTGCATACGTCACATTGTATAATGAGTTGTTGAAAAATTAGGAATATTGTTGAAGTTATCGAACAAAGTCACACGAAACTGGGCATGTAGGTGTATTTGTCTCATGACTTTAAACAAACACAGGTTCAAGCGATTTAACAGATTAATATCAATGATATGCACGATTTCTTAGTAAGTCATTATACAATGTGACGTATGCAGTGTGATCATTTACATATCAAACAAATAGTAAGATCTCAAGAACGAAGTAAGATATGGAAATACTGTAGAAGATGTTACTTTACAATATCAAGAGTTCTTCCAAATTAGACAAACTTAATTTCATTTCATATACACTTTAAGAATTAGATGAACACCGATTTTCATCTAAGATGTTGGGCTTTATTGGAATCTCCAACTTCAACCAAGTGATTGAATGAACTATTGTAATTGGCTGATTATCTCATGAATTATTAATGATCAGAGGTTTCATTATTATTTGCCATAGTAGGCTACGTTTCAAAAATAGACGTCTGTGTCCACTATATTATGAAACCTCTATTGAGTCTGAGATATCAATAGACATGTTTAAAGTGCCTATGAAATAAGTTTATCGTATTTGACAGAACATTTAAAATTATAGAGTAACATCTTTCGCTGTTTTTCGTTTCCTTGCTTTGTTCTTGAGATATTTCAGTTTGTTTGATATGCAAATTAAACATTTTGACGTCGTAGGTGCATAATGAGCTATCGGAGAAGGTAGATATCTTTTGTATTATCAAACCAAAATAATTTGAATGAAGCATGCGGATGTGTTTCACCCACAACACTAAACATGTAGATCTTCAAGTGATTATTTTATTTGATAATAGCAAAGATATATAACTTTCTCGATAACTCAATATGCACTTGTAACGTTAGCCTGTGTACAGCCGCTCTCTCATGAGAAAATAGGGGCGAGAGCGTCTGTGAGCTCGAGGCGATAATCGTGTTCCAGGTCACGTGGATTTTCAGTAAATTATAATTATTGAATAATTTCAATCTGTGTGTAGTACTTTCAAAGTTTATTTATTATATACCGAAGAAAAGTTCTGACAAATTAAAAACTGTATTTGATCGAAAAGACGTGTGTGCGAGAACGAGAGTTTTTGAACGGCGTATTTACTATAAATATTCAAGAGAAGTTTTTCCAAAGGTCAGACTTTCCTCGAGACTTTCCACCACCACGGTCAAGTACACTCATGCGTGTGGCTTCAAAAACATAGCGTTTTGTCCACACAGTCCGATTGACTGACTGTATCATATTCATACATGTCGTTGTTCGTTTTAATTCCAGTATCGTCACAATTGTCAATTCAGATCAGTGCCATGATTAATAACAACCAACTCCTAATGTCGAAAATTAGGTATTTTTAAATCGTAGTCTTACCAACGATAGACTGTTCGTTGGAAATGCTATTTGATTTCAGTTATACACTCATTCTGTATCTGTAATATTTAAAGTTGCTTGATTTCAGTATCAGCGGTTGCCATAAATTACGAGTAATCAGAAGATAATTTTGAAGAGTCGAACGAGAATAAATCTTGCACAGTCACTTGTTTGCTTCGCTAGTGAGGTCGTTCAACCAAATTATAATTAATGCTATCCAGCAGCCAATTAAAACTTGTGCAATACAATTAGACTGTGAAGGGCCAATCAGATCTCGGTTTCCATGAATCCGTGGAAAATCCACGTGACCTGGAACACGATTATCGCCTCCAACTTACAAACGCTCTATCCCGCCCTATTTTCTCACGGGAAACAGGCCGTACACAGGCTAGTATAACGTCAAAATGTTTAATTTGCATGTCAAACAAACTGAAATATCTCAAGAACGAAGCAAAGAAACGAAAAACTGCAAAATATGTTACTCTACCATTTTAAGTTTTCTTTCAAATAAGACAAAGTTAATTTTCGTTTCATATGCACTTCAACGCTACTCTTTCGCAATAGCTTTTGAACGTAACTTAAGGTGCTTATATCACTTGTGGGGTTTTAACGTATCTGAATAGAGCAAAAAAAGCTAGTTAATAAGTTATTTTGCCGTTTTTGATTTACTTTAATAGTTTCTGAGATATAAGCCTTTAAACATGTCAATTTCGGCTTTTCGCCAAAAATTTCCGTCGTTCATTTTTAAGCACGGGGGCCTGGGACTCAGGAACCTAAGCCGCCCGTCTTCTTAGTTGGAACTCTCGTGCGTACTGGAAAACGGGTGTGAGCTCTACATTTCGATTTTTCAGTCAAATATATGTGTTTTTGTGAATCAATAAGACGAAAGGTAGTTGTTTTGGATTGACTCGTTCCTGAGTCCCAGGCCCCCAAGGTGTTAAAATGAACGACGGAATTTTTTGAGAATTGGCATGTTCAGAAGCCAATATGTCAGGAACTATTTGACTAAATCAGAAACGGCAAACCCCACAAGTGATATAAGCACTTTAATTTCGACACTCCGATGTAGTCATGATTAGAAAATTCCATATTTATACTCCAAAATATAACCGGGCTATAGTTCGGCAAGCGTGTTCTGACAAAGCAGAATTTTCTTTTTTTTTGAAAGAAAACAGCCCTTTGGTTAGCCTGAGAAAACAGTCGCCTCTCCTCATGCAGTCGTTCCTTCCGCGAGGGGGTGAGCGAGAAGAGGCGACTGTTTACTCAGGCTACCCCTTGGTACGCTTTTAACCGAAACTGACGTTTATAGTACCGATGTACTGCTGACTACAGTCATTACACGGAATGGAGTAAATAACATCTTTTCTATGTTCTTTTGCAATACGGTCCTTAGGTTTTGCAAAAATGACCCTGAAGGCTATATAAAGTTGTTGCAGAACTTTTTAGTCGAACTACCACAAAACATATATCACCGAATTTTCATAATTCAAAAAAACAAACATGTAACAATTGAGTTATATGTTTACGTACTTCTTCGTTTGTTAATATATGGTACAGTTCCCCAACGGATGTAAGAAATTCTTCTGTGGCGGTAAACTTCGTCGTATCGATCTTGCAGCCAACGGGTTTGCTTTCTGCAATTAAGAAATGACGAGAAATCAAGGCATGTCAGTTATTCTTGAGTCACGAGCTCCAGAGAACAGATAAGAAAGAGAAGGGGAAAAACCCCTCTGGCTTTAGAAAAATGATATTTATAACTGTTATTATCAAAACCGATGATGCGGGGCAATGCGGCGTATGATCGGTTTTGGTAATAAGACACACAAAATTACCTTTCGTTTTTGCCTTTGAATCATTTATTTGTGCTTGTTTAAATTCCTATAAAACCACGCATGTATTAAAGTGCTTATATCACTTGCGGGGTTTTAACGTATTTAAATAGATGAAAAAAGCTAGTTAATAAGTTATTTTGCCGTTTTTTATTTACTTTTATTAATAGTTTCTGAGATATTAGCCTTTAAACATGCCAATTTCGGCTTTTCGCCAAAAGTTCCATCGTTCATTTTTAAGCACGGGGGCTTAGGACTCAGGAACCTAAGCCGACAGTCTTCTTAGTTGGAACTCTCGTGCGTACTGGAAAACGGGTGTGAGCTCTACATTTCGATTTTTCAGTCAAATATGTGTTTTTGTGAATCAACAAGCCGAAAGGTAGTTGTTTTGGATTGACTCGTTCCTGAGTCCCAGGCCTCCAAGGTGTTAAAATGAATGACGGAAATTTTTGAGAATTGGCATTTCAGAAGCCAATATGTCAGGAACTATTTGACTAAATCAGAAAGGGCAAAATAACTTATTAACTGATTTTTTCTGCTCTATTTAAATACGTTAAAACCCCACAAGGACGTTTTTTACTTTATCTGTTATTGATTAACTACCTCACCATATATAGGACCAAGAATTATGGCAAACAAATTTCCCAACAAATCTGGTACAATATGGGTACAAGGAAAATATGAAAACTTCACTTGGAATTTAATTATCAATATAAATAGATTTTGATTCACTTTGTATATGATGGCTTTGTTGTTGTTGTTGTTGTTGTTGTTGTTGTTGTTGTTGTTGTTGTTGTTGTTGTTGTTGTTGTTGTTGTTGTTGTTGTTGTTGTTGTTGTTGTTGTTGTTGTTGTTGTTGTTGTTGTTGTTGTTGTTGTTGTTGTTGTTGTTGTTGTTGTTATTGTTGTTGTTGTTGTTGTTGTTAAGTAATATTTAAAGCCTGGTTTCCATATAGTTGTAATTGTTGTAATTCAGTCGGCGATTGTTTGCGATCTTTTACAACAGTCGTGTTTCCATATAGTTGTAATTGTTGTAATTCAAATCGCCGATTCACTCGGACTGAGGACTTCTCGGTCTTGACAAATTTCAGATGAGCTAAGCTTGATATTCAAAAACAAACTGAATGACTAAAACTATGTTTGTGATCATTTTCAGTTTATGTAACATATAGCAAGCATTATTTACACGCTCACGAAACACGAGACTGAAGCGGCAAAGTTATTGGCGACAGTTGCAAACATTTGATTTGGCGTATGGCATTCAAGTCTTCGAAGTAGTCATTTAGTAGACTTCTTTAACAAAATCGAGGTTTTCTTGAAGGGATTTGACCGGGTTTTGTAAATAATTTTGTGTTTTACGTTGCAAATATCTAGCAAAAAGTCGCCGACTGTCGGCGATTGATGTTTCCATTAACTGTTGTCGCATTGGCGACTGTTGTAATTGTTGTAGAAGTTGAACCTGATTCAACTTCTACAACAGTCGCCGACTGTCGACGATTGGATTACAACAAGCGTTTCCATTAAGTTGTCACTGTTTTAAGACTTGATCGGCGATAGTCGCCGACTGAATTACAACAATTACAACTATATGGAAACCAGGCTTAAAACATGAGCATGGAGCAGTGTTATTCTGAGAAATACAATAAAATGTACCTACACTGTACCTTACTTATATCTATACCATGGTTTGTCTGAACTCTATTTGAAGTTGTTTTGGTGGGCAGAACCAACCCTTGACTAAATTCTAAAGAAAATAATGGAAGACACATCAGTAGTACAGCACTTTCAGAATTATTTCAAGTACACACGTAAAAACGCGCATGCTGTTACATACCTGCAAGCAAGTTGTTACAAGGCTGTTCAACAGGCTGTCACCGTCATGTGTTCGCACTGGCTGTCCCAGATTGTTAACATGTCTGTAACAGTTGTTGACAACTTGTAACAAGGCTGATGACTCCAACAGACTGACGACAAGTTGTTTCAACAACCTGTCACTGCTCTGCGTGATGCTAACAAGGTTGTAGCAGCGTTTTGAATGAACAGCATTGTTACAACCTGTTAACAGCCTTGCTACAAGCCTGTTGCGAACACATCCTGTTGACAAACTGTGAGATTTTTACCTGTGTAGGCGGTTGCGCTGAGAAAGTATAGGCGGCTGTGAGGTGAACGGGGAGTTTTTATCTTTAAACTACAACTAAAGCCATTCTAATATATTGTAATAAAGAACATGCTGCTCAGACATTTTTTTATACTGGATTTTAAGTTAAGTTAAGTTAAGTTAAGTTAAGTTAAGTTAAGTTAAGTTGAGTTGAGTTGAGTTGAGTTGAGTTGAGTTGAGTTGAGTTGAGTTGAGTTGAGTTGAGTTGAGTTGAGTTGAGTTGAGTTAAGTTAAGTTAAGTTAACACTGAACAGTTAAAGCATTCAATAGAAATAAAGTGATATTTAGCTAGTTCATTTTATAATCGTCATTGTCGACATCATTGTCACTCAAATTATTATGCATCAAAAAACCAGTCCTGGGATTAATATTTTTGGACGAATACAAACATTGATTGTTTCAAAACAGGAATAAAATTAGACAAGGTTGAGTAAAGAATAACTTTATTTTGACGCAGAGCAGATATTTTGATATTGGAAAGAAAAGTAGCCGGCGGTAAACCTCGTGGCAAACCGCCGGAGCTCCGACGGCCGCCTTCGTTTCTCTCTGACGAAGGGCCTTCGCTCGAAAGTTAGACTCATACGTTCTCTATTTCGGCAGTATATCTAAACTTACTATATTTCGATTATTTTGAAAGCACTGGACTGGTCACAACCTTTACGTTTAGCTGCAAATTGAAAGAACTGTAACACCTATTAATTTATTATTGAGTCGGTTTTCTTTGTTCTTTCGAGGGCTTTATATCGCACAAAGCCCTTGAATACTAATTAGATAAGAAATGAAGAAAAAAACTAGGAAAATCTTTGTCCAAGGTAGAAAAAAAGAAAAAACTTTGTTGGAAAACCTCCTCAATAATAAATTAAGTCAGATAAATCCCCCGAACGTCGGGATTTAAATGCGATATAAAGCCCTCGGACGCTGCACGGCCTCGGGTCTTTATATAGTACAAATCCCTCGTTCTCGGGATTTATCTATTACGTAGATAACATCTACATATATGTAACATCAGATTCTTCTGGTATGAAATATTTAAGAAATCGTTCATGGTTTGGCATGCTCCATCAAGTTACGGATGCACGCGGGAAGTTCGGAGAGCATGAAAAAAGCGTAAGAGTTGGTCGAGGCGTAGCCGAAAACATCTCTAGATTTTGGAGTGCTCTCCCAACTTCCCGCGTGCATCCATAAGTCAATGGAGCATGCCAAACCATGAACCATTTCTTTTATAACAGAGAATTAGACACAAAACAACGGAAAACAATATTATTTCGTTGATTAAAAATGAGGCACAGTAGTCAATCAAAAACGCCGTTATACTCCATCTCTGTTATAATAAAAGTTCACACAATTTATACCTTCTTTTAATTGTTCAATATACTTTCCAAGATTATCTCTTATTAAAGGTGCACCATGTTTTATTAGCAGTTGCTTTAGTTTGTAGGATTCTTCATTTTCTTTATCTGTGCTTATTTCAACCTTAAAAGAAATTTAAAACAGTATTGAATGAATTAAATTTACCAATTTCTTTTCAGTTTAAATTCCAATTTATTTATGATTTGCTGTATCCTTGCTGAAGAGCATACTGATTAAATAAAGCCAAACAAAAAATGTTGTTGCACAGTCCCATGAAACACTTAACAGAGTAAAGTTAAACGTCTGAAAACAGACATATCTTTGAGACTGAGAAATCATGTCCACTTGTGGGAGGTGTCTGGTTAAGAGAAGGCGTATATCAGGAGTGGCAACCAAGAAGGTTAAGTGGCTGTTTACATGGGAGGCGGGACGGGACGTTTGCCGGCACGGCACGTTAAACGGGATCTCGCCATGCATGTATATCTCTCTTATTTATCCCGTTCCGTTCATATTCTGTTTCTCGTCCCGTCCCGGCAAAGTGGGATCTCGATTTCCTCAACCGGGATCCCGGCTTGTGTGGGACAATTTTCGCCATGTAAATGCTCTGTCCCGATACCGTTTTCGAGTATTTATTTTGATTCTTAAGCTGTTTATTCGATACAAATGAGTGATAACGGCTAGTAGGAGGACAGCAGCTCTTTATAATACGTCAAATTCTATTTATTTCTCTGTTATTCTGTGGTTTTTACATCTTTCTAGCTGTGTTGTGGAACGTCCCGGTACAATACAACAATACAATACAATACAATACAATACAATATTTATTGTCGATGGACGTTGGGAGTAGTTGCCCATTCTCCCGAGCCAGAGGCTCGTGTTGCCAGCGCTCGACCATTAAAATAAATATAAATAAATAGATTACAAGTAATAAATAGGTATAACAATAACAGTTATAAACTAGGTTTAACAATAATAGTTATAAAGAGCAATATAGATAATTATGAAGATCTATTTACAATAATAGTAGTAATTCAATTACACAGTACGGTCTATAAGCACCTGTTGCATTGGCAGCCGGAAAAACTCATCCCCTTCATTTGAGAACGAAATTCAGACATAGAAGTAGAAGATTTAGCAGCAGTTGGTAGTTGGTTCCAGATATGTGATATAATATAAATAAACAATCGCAATTGTCCGGTCGCAATTGTCCGGCCTGAAAACATTCTCATATAAACCCGGGATGAAAAACGTCCCGTACCGGCAAACGTCTCGTCCCGCCTTCCATATAAACAGCCCCTTTAGGGCGTTAAGCGGGATCGCATCGCTACTATATTTTCCATTTATCTCACTTCGTTTATGTGAAGAATGTGTTTGCTGGGACGTTTTTGTCCCGTCCCGCCTCCCGGAATATATCGTCCCGGTTAGGTGGGACAGAGCATTTATATGGCGAAAATTGTCCCACACAAGCCGGGATCCCGGTTGAGGAAACCGGGATTCCAGCTTGAGGGACAATTTTTGCCATATAAATGCTCTGTCCCGCCTAACTGGGACGATATGACGGATACCGTTTTCGAGTATTTATTTTGATTCCTAAGCTGTTTATTCGATAGAAATGAGTGATAACGGCTAGTAGGAGGACAGCAGCTCTTTATAATATGTCAAATTATATTTATTTCTCTGTTATTCTGTGGTTTTTACAACTTTCTAGCTGTGTTATGAAACGTCCCGGTCGCAATTGTCCCGCCTGAAAACATTCTCATATAAATCTGGGATGAAAAACGTCCCGTCCCGCTTACTTGTCCCATCCCAGCTCCAATGCAAACACAGAGTTAGAAAAAGTATTCAACCTTCCTCCGGATGGGTTTTCAAGTTTAGATAACCTTCCTCAAAATATATAGCGAAAATTTTGTGTTTTGCAACGTTCATAAATACTGCGTGACTTTTACAGTACCTTGGCCGTTTTAAGGTACATGTACGCTTAGGTAAGGCTTTTTAGGTTAAGCTTTGGCAAACTACAATAGCTACTAATAACTGACCGCTGCTGACTGACAGCCTACTAACTACCCTCGACTGCTGCGAAGATACAGACATCATAGCAGACATCAGCGTACATGTCTCACACATGTAACTGCTGCCACTGCCAGTGCTGCATAATTGTTGGTTAGCCAATGTTTTGCTGCAAATCGCTTTTCTTCTCGACACCTTGCTTGGTCAGTTGTAACTTTCTCAGATTACCGAATGTGTTTCACGTGTGTTCACTTTAAACCTTCCTCACTAAAGTAAACCTTCCTCCGGGTGGTACACGCACACCCACAGCTTTTTTCCAACTCTGTGTAAACAGCCCTTAAAATAGGGGGTATGGGAGAATTGTTACCTAACGTTACTGCAGGAAAATTTTTTGCAAGTTTAAAGGTCAAAAGTGGTATTTCCATCACTGTGAAATAAAATTTACATTAGCAACTTAAAAACCAAAGCACTTAGTCTAAGGTCAAAACAGAGAAAGAAACTGTCAACTTAGCAGTTTACAGTATACTGTAACTATAAAAAGTGCTTTATTAACTGGCAGAGTTTCTTTTTATATTTTTCAATACTTAAGACTTTGATTATTCTAGCAAATCATCACCTGACAAATGTTTCCCTAACAGGGGGGCTAAGTGTCCCCCCCACCATCCAGCAGGGGAATAGAGATGGGGGAGGGGGGCTGTAGCCCCCTGTCACCCCTCTGGCAACACCCCTAGAGGCATTAAATACAGTACAATATACAGTACTGATTCAATAGCTGTTTGAGCATCTAATGGCGGACGGTTGTGCTTTAGTTAGCTCTGTGAGCTCTCCTAGTAATATCTCAGTCGCTTGGAATAGCAATGAAATACATAGATATAAAGTTCGTAACAGCTTAACATATGATGGTAAGCGAGTCAGATGGATGGACAACTTTGAGCTGCTGAAGAAATTTATCGTGGATGCCATTATGTAGTTTAATAGCAGCTTGATTGTACAGTAAATTTGGATTCAAGCTTTGTATCTGCTTACAAGAGGTGTCAAGAGGTGTCCACTAATATAAGAGATACATGTACTGCTGGTTGCAGGTGACTGCGCTGCGTCAACTCCTACTTTACACCAGGTCAAGTATGAGTTCACACAGGGTCAAGTACTGTATAAGTTCAGTCAAGTCAAGGTTATTTTTAATGCTCGAATCAAGTTTTTGTCTGTTGTAAGTTAATGTTTATTTTTGTATTAACCAATTAGGGTGAGGCGGTTCAGGGTAAAAACCGAAAACCGAAAACCGCCTGGAAAAAACCGAAAAAACCGAAAAAATCGATATTTATATCTGTAGATTTACTTGATTAAACTTCACGCTACACGTTCAAGACTTTAGTTTTTAAAACAGTTAGTACAATGTATCGTAATATTTACAAGAATTAAATTTTCAAACATTGTAGCTATATACGTTCTACACACAAGGAAATGACTAAGTAACAGTAAAACTGGCTTTCTTTCTATCTATATACAAGCGAATGCGATAGTCTATCCTTACAAATTCTCCGCTAGGAAGACAAGTTTGTCAACTTTCTCGGGCTTTAGTTGCGCTCGCGCTGGTGTAGCAACTTGCCCCGCTTTGCTAAAAAGCCTCTCTGATGGCGAACTGGTGGCTTCAATGGCGAGGTATATTCTTGCCAATTGTGACAGTAACGGAAGTTCTTTTGCGTTAACCTTCCACCATTCTAAAGGTTCGTCGTCTCCGTCAATGACTGGATAACTGAGGTAAGTGTCAATCTCCTTGGAGAGACGTGTGATCCGGCTTAGCTTTGATGCTTCGCTTCCCTGTAATTATTACTGCCATTTTGTTTCAATGTTACTGAGATTCAAACGGGTTTTTTCGGTTTTTTCGGTTTTTCGGTTTTTTGCCTGGAGCAACATCGGTCGAATCGGTTTTCGAAAAACATCGGTTTTTTCCGGTTTATCGATTAACCGCCTCACCCTATAACCAATCACATTTCACTTATTCCACCGTACTGAAATTCAACACCAATAACATTTAACACGGGATCCTAGACAGCAAGTTGTGAGATAATATTTATGAAACTTTAGCAAACGTGGAAGGAGGCACAGTACGAGAGTGGAAAAGCTTTGTCCATTGATTTTAGAAGAGTTATTGTCGACAAACATTAAAAATAACCTTGACTTGACTGACAGTCAACTGAACTCTTACTTGACCCCATGTGAACTCATACTTGACCCTGTGTAAAGTAGGAGTTGACACAATGCCAACAATGATCAAAATTCAGTGCACGGCGCAGTCACCTGCAACCAGCAGTATGTCTAAAAGTAGATGTTTACACTTTACACATGACATTGTACAGTACTGTAATAACAAAAATATGGCAACTTACTGGCAGATAAGTTCACGTAGTAACAGTACAAGTTGTGTACTAAATTAAAGGTGATATGACTCGAAAATTAAGTTTGTCTTATTGAAAAGAACATTTAAAATGATAAAATAACATCTTTTGCAGTTTTTGGTTTCCTTGCTTCGTTTTTGAGATATTCCAGTTTGTTTGATATGCAAATGACACAACTTTTTACGTCACACGTGCATAATGAGTATTACGAGTTACTGAGAGAAGGTTACATATCTTTGCTATTGTGAAATGAAATCACTTGGTTCCTTTGAGTTAAGCCCAATGTTTTCATATGCCTTAAGTACTTAAATGAATATATGTGCACATCAGCAGTCCTTTTCATTTGCGCGTGGGATCGCACATGCATGCCTTGGCACACGCGTGAACCCAACTGCCCAACTGCGTGTGCTGTTTATCGCACGCGTGAAAAGCCATGTTCAATTGTTCATTCATATTGCAATTGTGAAAATGTGTGAAAGTTTCAGTAATATGTCACATCTCACAACGTAATGTAAGGTCTCATGTAACATAAGGTCTCACAACCTAACGGAAGGTGTCACAACATAATGTAAGGTCTCACAATGTACCAGAAGGTCTCACAATGTAACGTAAGGTGTCACAACGTAAACGTAATATAAGGTCTCACAACATAACGGAAGGTGTCACAATGTAACAGAAGGTGTCACAACATAACGGAAGGTGTCACAACGTAACACAAGGTCTCACAACATATAGCAATATCTCACAGTGTAACGCAAGATCTCACAACGAAGGTCTTTGCAATGTAATGTATATCGTCTTTAAGTGTAGGTGGCTGTAACAGTTTTCACAGCGGAGTACGTTTTACATTTACAACTTAACTAATGCGTTAAAGCAAAAGACATTAATCTTACAATGAATATCAAGCAACGCAGCTTTCTTTTTCAGATGTGTAGGAAATATAAAAGTTAGGCTCATATTTCTGTGCCAGAATTGATAATTTTAAACACACGTGTGATTCGTACACGCAAAATTATTTACGCGTGTGAATTATCACACACGTGTAATTTTGCTCCCGAAAAGGACTGCATCAGGGCCTTAACTCACTGTCATATCCTCTGGTTCATTCTCCTCACTTAAATTAGGAATCCTGATCTTTCCTTTGATTATATCATCACCATCTGCCAAAGATCCCTTCCAATCCATTGACAAGTCCCACTCATAAAAGAAAATTAATTTCGCTTTACGATTGCTACAGACAAGAAAATGTTTTGAGGTTATTATTTTATGGAATGATTATGATTACTGATTCTATTAGTAGTTAATAATTCAGTAATAGTTAGGATCTCTTATATACAAAACAGGATTTGGAGTGAAAGCTCACTTGGGTCATAATTTATAGACTTACTTAGCAGTTGCTTCTCCATTCACTTTAGTAACTTCTGTAATTTCACATTCACCTGAAATATAATATATTCTACTTTAAAGATTTTGGCATGATGAGAGATGAGGATGATTGTGTGTACAGCAGAACCTGAGTTTTACGACCACCCCTGTTGCCAGGTAAAAGTGGTCGTAAATGAGAGGAGGTTGTACATGGCAGGTAGTGATGTGATGTCATAGCAGCCATTTTGGCAGTGACGCAGCGCTTCTTTATATAAACATTGTTTCAAGGTTAGGAAAATGGCGATTTGTAAAGATTTACAAGGGAAATGGAAAAACAAGAACATTTCAAAGAAGTGCAGTCTTGATTTATTAACGTTAATATGGTTATTAAAAGAAAAGAAATTTGACATTTGTGCATTTAATGTCATGGCCTTTATAGAGCGATGTTCTCCATATCAAAATGGTGTCGTACTATCGTTCACTTCAGTTTTTGCGCTGTGTTTTTATTACGTTTGATTCAATTTTTTTACACTGGTTTGGTCTTGTTAAAAGCTCTTGTCTTTATTTACAATCTTCCAGTAGTATTTTTTAGATGTGAACACTGAGTTTTGTCACTTTTGTTTCCGAGTTAAAAAACTGCTGTAAAATATACAAACTTGTTGCGGTATTACGTCAACGATCGTCAAGATGAACTTGTCTAAAGTTAACAAATATTACTCATGGTTTCGAATTGTTCAGTCATTGTTCAGTTTTTGCATGTGGTCGCATTCGTGTTTGTTTACTATGAAAAAACAGGATTTCTTTAACATATTTCGGCACTTTTACGTTGAGATGGTCGCTCATAACAGGTAAATATCTTGTTTGGGACACTAAAATGTGGTTGTTGGTCGCGTTAAGCAGGTGGTCGCTCATTGGAGGTACATTTCTATTACAAATCGTCTGTGACAGAAAAAGTGGTTGTAAACAGCAGGTGGTCATTAAAAGGGGTGTCGTAAAACTCAGGTTCTACTGTATCTTAATTTGAGGGATAGAGTGCAATAAAGCTGAGAGAAAGAATACTGAGAATTGAGTTGGTGTCTTACATTGAGAAACAGAACTGGTTGAGATGGCTGGGGCTTGTACTGTATTACAGAAATTTTATGATGACTGAATGAAGAAGAGCAATGTCATATGAGATGAAAGGTGTGGGAGGAAGAGGACAGCCAAGGACAACATGGAGTCAGGTGATGAAGATGACGATGTCCAGACATGAGAGATCAAGTGTGGTTTGAAAAAGGAAGATGTGCAAGAGAGAGGAATGGAAGGAACTGTCAATATCAGGGGCCTACCATTGGCTAACCCTGTATAAACAGGGAAAATAGACATAAAACAATGCAGTTTTTTTGTTTTAAGTTAATCAATGACCAACTGGCAACTTGAACTTGAAGAAGTTGGCAAAAAACCTGTGGTGTAATTGACAGTGTGTGTAATTGACAGCCAATCAATCATTATTATTCAAATGCAGAACAGCTTACAGAAGCGGAAGTGGGAAGGTATTTTCATTTTGACTGTAAATGAAAAATCCTTTCTTAATTTTAAAATTACTATGTGTTCTAGATTAACATCAATTATTATTGATTTCTATTGATTATAATTTTCAATCAATCATTTGATTTTAATTATTATCGATTTCTATCAATTTTGGCGATTGCACAGCATGGGTACAAAACACAATGTCAGTCTGTCACCTTCTTCAATTTTGATGTTCATTCCAGTGAATAAATCCCTCAGACGTTCTTTAGACCATGGAGTAGCATTCTTTTCTGTCCTATAATACAAGTTAAGATTAATTCTAAGAAAAACACGCAAAAATGAAAAAAAGTAACAAGACCCAAGAGACCACCACCTGCTACATGTGACGTGAGGTGAGGTGTGAGGTGACATGATGACATCATGTTTATCAAGCATGTACAAATCATATTAGTGTCACTTCTAAATCATTACCAATGCCAGTTGTTCACATTTTTCGCGTCTTCCCTTTCCTCTACGATCCATCTGGGATCACCTTCTCCCCAACGAGCCATAACCGATGACGAAAATGAAATATAAAAGCGTTATCGAGAAGTTTTGAAGACAAGAGGGGAAGAAATTCTGAAACTTCCAACGGAGGCTGAGTCAGCGATAGATCAGCGGTTTCACACATGAGAGTTAATCAAAATAAAAACATATGCACCAGGAGTAGAGTATACTTTGATTATTGGGCCACCCAGTCAATCAACTCTCTTTCTCGTGATGTTTTTAGAATCCAATAAAGTTCTATTAGAATATAATATTTTATTTGAATTTCTATATTTCAAAGTGTTTAAAAACAACAAAGATTTTTTTAAATTTCTAGTCTATTTCAATCTTTGTTTTTGTGAAGTATTTTTAAGAATTAAGAATTGTGTAAATTTGCTAGTAAGATCTTATTTGGTTTATTTCTTTAGAGCGAGTGGGAGTCGGGGAGGAGAAGGGAAGTTAGGTAATCATTGAATTGTTGACATTTAAAATTGAGGTGACATTCCGTTGCATGAAGAATGAAGCCATCCACTTTTTGGCGTATGTGTTTTATCGCTGATAATGCAGTGTTGAATTATGGGGCATTCGTACCCAGTTTCCCCATTCTTCGGCCAATATCTGAGAAACATGGCGGCCGCCGGATGAGTTTAATATGGGTTTGATAATTCATCTATTTCTAATGCCGTTGTATTCGTTTTGGGCTAACCAACTCCGATGAAACCATCAGTACTAAAGCATCATCGAATGCAGATGCGGTAGTTTTGTGTAAGGGCCTTTAAAATGCCAGACTGTTGCAACGACATCCTCGCCACATTGGAAAAATGTAAGTCCGCTTTTGTTTGTTGTTTTGACGTGTTCGAGTCGACTGTCTAGAATCCATCAGACCAACTGCCCTACCACCTGGTCAACCTTTTTGTAACTGTTTTCTAATTTTGCTTATAGCCATCAAGAATGCAAGGCAGGAATTCGATAAAGAGGATTTAAACAATTTGACTACATTCGTTTTAACCTGGCCTCAACGGTAGGAATTTAGTTAATTTGTTTCCAAAAGTTGTTCTTTATAAAACAAGGCAGAATATGGCTTTGGTTAAATATTTGATTATTCAGGAGTGTAGTTTTATGTGTGTTGAACTGTTTGTGAAAAATGTGTTTGCCTTTGTGAAAAAAGCTCTCTATATTTACTATGCATTGAAACGCGGGTAACGCCAAGGATTAATTCATAAACAAAGCTATATTCAGATTACAATGTTATTAACATAATTCAAGGAATAATTGAAATACAATATACAAACCCCAATGGTGATGCATCGGATTGAATTGATTTTTTGTTGTAAAAAAAGCTTGGTAAATTTTGAAAGGAAAGTTGTTTGCATTGTGTCCACTCCTACTTGACATGGGGCCAAGTATGAGTTCAGTCAAGTCAAGCTTATTTTTAACACTGTGGTTATAGAGGTCCGACATTGACAGAACACATGTGCAGTACAATTTATTTCAACTTTGCCTGTCGGATCTTTTCAACAACCAGTACAAGGTCCGACATTATTCTGTCTTAATTGAATTTCAAATGCTGAAAGCTGATACAACACATGGGGATCCGATAAAGTCACAAAGAAAAAGATTACGAGTGTAAACTATGCCATTACTGCAATCGAATTTAAATTTCTCTCGGAAGTTGATGTTTTCTACTTCGAACTGGTTTTAGTTTAGGTTCCTTGAATGAACGAGCGTCTATGTTTCTTTTTCTTGTCTGTCAAATACTGTAAATGTACCGTAAATACTGAATAAGGAGAAAGTCTTACGGATGAGAAACGTCGTATAAATACATATTCTGTGCGATGAAGCTGATCGCCGTGCCACACGAGTTCAGTTCTCTTGGTAAATATCCATGTGTGCTGTTCCACGCATCTTTCAAGCCAAAGACCAAACAAGGTTGAACCTTGGACTATTTAGTCTGTTGTTGAAAAGATCCAACAGGCAAAGTCGAAATAAAGTGTATTGCACACATGTTTTGTCAATGTCGGGCCTATAGCCAGAGAACAACAAGGTCCGGTGTTGAACCTATAACCACGGCATATTTTTAATGCTTGTTGCCAACCAAGACTGGAAAGTTTGTATCGTTCAATGGATATATCCCTTGCATGATTTTTTATGACAATTTCCCGTGGCCATGCAATTTTTCAGCAATATTTTGAAAAATTGCATGTGATTGCGGACTTTTTAACCCAGATTCGGTGATGACTGAACACGACTTATTTTCCTGCACGAGTCCGCGCAATTTTCACGAGATGCCTGCATAAAATTGTGGCTGGAATTTGATTTCCACTATGCATTTTACAAACTTTCCAGTCTGGGTTGGCAACAGCTCTTCTAAGATCAATGGGCAAAGCTTTCCCAATCTCATATATCCTTATATCCATAAGTTTCATAATTCTTATCTCACAATTTGCTGTCTGGGATTCCTGTGTTATAAGTTATTAAGTGTTCAATTTACTGTAACAGTGGGATAAGTGAAATGTAATTGGGTAACACAAAAATAAACAGTACAACACCTTTAATTTTATTTACAATGTGCAAAGAACTTGATTTGAGCATTAAAAATAACCTTGACTTGACTGAACTCATACTTGCCCCTGTGTGGACTCATGATTACTTGGCTGTGTATCAACTTAGAACATCTTTATATGGAGGTGAGCCAGCCCGGTACCTGGGTAGTCCCACCTGAGAAATCACAAGACAAAGAAAATTTCCGCTCCACGCGCAAAATTCCGCCTCGTGGAAAACAGGCTTTAAGTTGTCGCGAGAATATCTCATGCACTTAAGTTGGATAGAACTCGCCTCCAATGTCATTGTGTGGCTCGATAGCTCAACAGGTAGAGCAGCGGACTGGAATCCCGAAGGT
Organism: Corallium rubrum; assembly: GCA_964035015.1. Classification (NCBI taxonomy): domain Eukaryota; kingdom Metazoa; phylum Cnidaria; class Anthozoa; order Scleralcyonacea; family Coralliidae; genus Corallium; species Corallium rubrum. Next base: position 3,183,712 of record OZ036002.1, read on the forward strand.
GCGAGTTCAAATCCCGCTCGAGTCAGCCAAAATTTTTCGGTTGACTTTCGCAGTGTAAGAAAATCATGAAAAAGTCCAACTCACATGAAAACTTGTCCTATCTTTCTCAAAGATACTACCATTTGCGTTCAAGCATTTAGATTACAGTATTGACTGACTATCACAAGCTATCATGTTCAAAATAATTTGTTAATAAATATAAATAATATTAGAGGCACTTCGTTCTAATAATTTTGAATCAACGGTATTGTAAACAGGCCAAACTGTGGCGCGTAAACGAACACCGTCACTTAATAGAGACCTTAAGATACCCCGGGTAATCTACCTGTACTGGTAGACCATAATCTACCAAAGGAAAACGGGTAGATATTACAAGTAAACAAAAATAGCGGTACCTGTACCCATAAACCGAACCTGGGGTATCTTAAGGTCTCTATTATTTGCGCATCTTACGATCTGAGACTGTTGATCATAAACAAAATTATTGCTGATGGTGGTAATCCAGCAACAGGCATTTAATTTCTTGGCAAGTATATCAATATAATTATATTCTTAATAATGTTAATAACGAAGTGGCTATAGGTCTGGTAAGTGGAACTCGTTCAAGAAAAACTAAAGGTCCGGCAATCAGTTCCAGTACCAGCAGCCAGATTCCGATTAAACGTAACTGTCGTTAACACGTGTTTGCTTGTTGTCTGAATATCTTTCCTTATCTTCGATTCACTCAGCTCAGCTGTGTCAACCAGTGTATACTCAAATACTGTCATTAAATGTGTGATGGCTTCGATCAACAAAGCTTCCTTTACGTTATGAGAATGTTTTAATTCATGTATAGTAACCTTGAACCAAAGGTAAAACCTTACACATTACATGAGCTGGCTACTGTATCCCAGCTAACTGACCTAACTCGTGTCACGAAATTCTCTTATCAGTCGGTGGTCAAAACAACAGTACGATTTTACTGTTTACATGGGAAGCGTAATGGTTTGCCTTAATTTGTCTCATTCCATCTATATATAAAAGAAAGGGTTTACCAAGAGGTTTCTAAACTGATGAGATAGAGTAAACGTCGAATGTAAAAGGTAGACTGCTGCATTGGCAGTGTTTTCGATATAACAATAGCAAAGTAACAACCTCTGTGAACTGCCAAGATTAGTTTAGTAAAGAAATGCTGACGTTTTGACCGGCTGATAGTGCTAGTGGTCAGTGATAGAACAGAAATTCGCTACGTCCCACTCAGCGGCCTCGCTACTTTCAAGCCGCGCTGATACTGGAATCGATTGCCCGACCTTTAGTTTTTCTTGCACGAGTTCTGGTTGCCGGACCTATAGCCACTTCGAAATAATATTAGAGGCACTTCATTCTAATAATTTTGAATCAACGGTATTGTATTGTAAATCGGTTAATATTTGCGCATCTCACGATCTGAGACTGTTGATCATAAACAAAATTATTGCTGACGGTGGTAATCCAGCAACAGGCATTTAATTTCTTGGCAAGTATATCAATATAATTATGTTCTTAATAATATTAATAATATTCTTTTAACAGTAAAATCCATCATACGCAAAGACAATAACTCATTGTTACCAATAAATAACAGCGTGAGTCTGCTTTCGGTGTAATATCAAACTGGATTGCAATAAGATTATTCATATTTTGCCACAATTGTGAACCGTTGCGAACGACAATCAAACGCGAACAATAGATACAACGGAGAAGTGATTTTCCCACAACCACACCTTACCATCCTAGCAACAAGTCATTTGCCACGTGACAACATATCTGTTCATTTGTTGCAACGACCCCACAAACGTGACGTCATTAAACACCCAACCTGAATCCATTCAATCGCATGTGTCGAAGGAGAAAAATCGCCTGTGTAAATTTATAGTCCATTTATAGTCCCCCTTTATAGTCCATTGGCCACTTTAAGAATTTTATTCTGGCTAACGCCAGACGATTTTATTCAGCATATGGGGAGGTCTTGGGCTATAAAGGGTTAAATTATCAGAACGTAGCGTAACTTTTCTGAACGTAGCGTAACTTCTAAGAACGCCGCGTAACTTCTCAGAACGCATAGCGTAACTTCTAAGAACGTAGCGTAACTTATGAGAATGTAGCGTAACTTCTCAGAACGCGTAGCGTAACTTCTCAGAACGTAGCGTAACTTTTCTGAACGTAGCGTAACTTCTCAGAACGCAGCGTAACTTTTCTGAACGTAGCGTAACTTTTCAGAACGTAGCGTAACTTCCAAGAACGCAGCGTAACTTCTCAGAACGCAGCGTAACTTCTCAGAACACAGCGTAACTTCTCAGAACACAGCGTAACTTCTCAGAACACTGCGTAACTTCTCAGAACACAGCGTAACTTCTCAGAACGTAGCGTAACTTCTCAGAACGCAGCGTAACTTCTCAGAACGCAGCGTAACTTCTAAGTACGCAGCGTAACTTCTCAGAACGCGTAGCGTAACTTCTCAGAACGCCGCGTAACTTCTCAGAACGTAGCGTCACTTTTCTGAACGTAGCGTAACTTCTAAGAAGTAAAACGCAGCGTAACTTCTCAGAACGTAGCGTAACTTTTCTGCACGTAGCGTAACTTCTCAGAACGTAAAGCAACAGCTGAGTTGAGGAGGCAGTGTAACGTTCTAAAATGTAGCGTAACATGTAACCGCTCGGAACATTGCGTAACGTTTTATTTACACTTAATGTCTGCTCCCGAGGGAAACAGTTAAGCCGGTTTTCCACTAGGCGATTTTTTTCGCGCGAAGCGACTTTCTTTTGTTCGAATTCAATAGATTTCTGATTAGTTCCAGCTCAGAGCCCATGAGACAAAAGAAAAAGTCGCTTCGCGCGAAAAAGGTCGCCTAGTGGAAAGCCGGCTTAGTTTTGTTTTCCCGGGGGAGTCTTGATATTTCCCGAGACGAAGTCGAGGGGAACATCGAGACTCGAGGGAAAACAAAACTAACTGTTTCCCAAGGGAGCAGACATTAAGTGTTTTGTTATATAGCTTGAGTTTCGCTGAATAATTTCGACGTTTATCAAAGAAAGTACACAAAAGATAAACGTTAAGACTTACCAAAACATTTCGCCTGGCTTCGTAATTTCACGTCAACCAAACAAATATAAGTCTCAGAACAAACGAGCAGCAATACATTTCTCCAGTTAATCTTCACACATGCTTTGAAGATCTATAAATATTCTTTTTTTCGTACCAAACAAGCTTTGTTTATAGGATGCCGTGAAGAGTTCAAAGTTCTAGCGGGCAACAATTGAAAAGTTATTGACCGAGCAGACAATAAGTTCTCAATTATTGCCCACTCGGTAGACATTGAAATTTAGCTAAGGTCATGTGACCACAAACCAACCAATGACAGTCATCGTTGCATCCAGCGAAACTCTAGCTATATAACAATGCAGGATATCCCGAGCTAGAGGAACCAATCAAATTGCTTGAAAAGCACTATTCACCTCGAGGTATATGCTAAAAAGAATTAAAGAAATTAAACTGTGAAATTCATGAAGAGACGCGTGACCAATAATCAAGAGTAATGGTTAATTGATGGGCAATAATTCAATTGGGGGAGTAAGTGAATAACTACTAAAATAAGTTGCGAAGCTGTCCTGAAGCGCTAATTCGGAACCTGTCATGCTTATTATTAATACAATTTTTTAAATTCAAACTAAAATGAATGAGTAGAATTATTTATTAGAAGAATTATTGGTGCAACTAAGGTCGCACTAGTCGTTCCGGTTTCGTCACAACTGGGTAGTCAGTACCTAAATTGTTAGCCTGAGAAAACGGCCGCCTCTTCTCGCTTGAAACCTTCGTTGCTATGTGTCGGAAATGCTGCTGTTTATTGCAACTCGCTTTAGAAACACTAACTATCTATCTTTCTTTCTTTCTTGGCAAAAACTAAGCTTTAACTTTGTTATTTCAGACAGGATGATTTCGGAGTCATCTTGGTCGAGCCGAATTTCGAGTTAATTATCGTATGATTACAAAGTAACCAATCAGCGCTACTACCCAAGTCTCAGTAGATTTACGTCATCAGTGTGGAATTTCTTGGCTCGTTGCTCAGACGTCTCTTCCGCGAGGGGGCGAGCGAGAAGAGGCGGCTGTTTTCTCAGGCTACTAAATAGACCTTTTCGATAATTACGGCACGCTGCATGAAAACGAGGCTCCCAGGCCAAAGTTTCACAATTTTGATTATCATGATAACCTGACATATTTGTTTATGGAAGAAGATGGCTAATAACATCCAAACTATATACGGTAGAAATACATCGTGTACGTATGTTGTTAGGCATTTCGTAAGCTTTCATTTGATGTATATTTTAAGTTTCTGTGACGTGTGTAAATTTTTAAAATGTCCAAAATGTTCGCACCATTGCTCGTCAAGTAATAATAATGAAGTCCCACAACTGTTGTAGGATTTCGGATATTGTTTTTAAACTACATAACGCACAACTTTGAAACATATATCAAACAGAAGATACTGTAAAATGCTATTTGTGGTACAACTTTCAAGTTTCTAGTTTAAGAGAAAGTATTTTAAAACTGATGGGAAAACGTGCTATTATCTTGGTCTGAGTTGTAAACAAAACATCCATCAGACCAAGATAACATTAATTTTTCTCATTTTTAAAATACTTCCCCTTAAGCTAGAAACTTGAAAGTTCTACCATGCACAAATAGCATTTTACAGTATCTTCTGTTTGATATACATTTCAAAGTTGTACGTTAAATATTTCAAAAACGGTATTCGAAATTCTACAACAGTTGTGAGAAATCCATATCATATTTATTACTTGACGAGCAATGGTGCGAATATTTTGGACATTTTTTAAAAAGTTACACACAACACAGAAACTTAAAATATACATCAAATGAAAGCTTACGAAATGCCTAACAACATACGTACACGATGTATTTCTACCATATATAGTTTCGACGTTATTAGCCATCTTCTTCCATAAACAGATATGACGGGATTACTATGATAATCAAAATTGTGAAACTTTGGCCTGGGAGCCTCGTTTTCATGAAGCGTGACGTAATTATCGAAAAGGTCCATTGTACAAAACACACTAAAAAATATACAGTAAAAAATATGTATTTTTTTAATTTTGGGTACAAATAAAATTATTGTTGTTGACTTTTAAATTGTGGATTATAGAGTGTTAGCTTTCATACTTTCATAGTTGAAAATATAGCCTTTCTATTTCTTTGATTTCAACAGTCAGTGCAAGTGTATTTTTAAAGACAGTGGCTACCTTGTGGAACTAAAAGACGCCATTAAATTCTTGATTGACGTGGCATTGGAATGTATAGCAAAACTAATGCGAAAACTTCAAGTGAGGAGCAACTTGGCCAAGCAAAATGAACAGGTGGAAGAGGGCGAAGATGAAGAGCTCGAGGAAGATGATTGGCCTGATGAAGAAGCTATCAAAATATTTATGTCTATTGTCAAGATTTTACAGATTAACTTTCCTTTATATAAAGTCCATAAACTATACTCTGCAGTAAGTGATCAATGTTGTGTTTTTTTGTTAACTATAGATAGAAGAAAAGCCTAGGTATTGTATTATAGTAGATTCAAATCATTCCAGGCGTTAGAATTTGGTTTTAGTTAGGGATGAGCCGATCAAGAAAAATTCAATTTACTGATCCGATAAAATCCTCTAATAATTTTTGTCTTTTGTCTAGTTGTCTTACTAACACTTTTTTCCCATCCGAAAATAACGGCACCCCGAAAGTAGCGCTCCCCGAACGTAGCGGCTCCCCAAAAGTGGCGGCTCCCTGAAAGTAGCGGCTCCCCCGAAAGTAGCGGCTCCCTCAAAGTAGCGGCTCCCTCAAAGTAACGGCTCCCCGAAAGTAGTGGCTCCCCGAAAGTAGCGGCTCCCTGAAAGTAGCGGCTCCCCCGAAAGTAGCGGCTCCCCGAAAGTAGCGGCTCCCCGAAAGTAGCGACTCCCCGAACGTAGCGGCTCCCCGAACGTAGCAGATCCCCGAAAGTAACGGCTCCCCGAACGTAGCGGCTCCCCGTAAGTAGCGGCTCCCCGAAAGTAGCTGCTCCCTGAAAGTAGCGGCTCCCCGAAAGTAGCGGCTCCCCGAAAGTAGCTGCTCCCCGAAAGTAGCTGCTCCCTGAAAGTAGCAGCTCCCCAAAAGTAGCTGCTCCCCGAAAGTAGCTGCTCCCTGAAAGTAGCTGCTCCCCGAAAGTAGCTGCTCCCTGAAAGTAGCGGCTCCCTGAAAGTAGCGGCTCCCCGAAAGTAGCGGCTCCCTGAAAGTAGCAGCTCCCCGAAAGTAGCGGCTCCCTGAAAGTAGCAGCTCCCCGAAAGTAGCGGCTCCCTGAAAGTAGCAGCTCCCTGAAAGTAGCGGCTCCCCAAAAGTAACGGCTCCCCGAAAGTAGCTGCTCCCTGAAAGTAGCAGCTCCCCAAAAGTAGCGGCTCCCTGAAAGTAGCAGATCCCTGAAAGTAGCAGCTCCCCGAAAGTAGCGACTCCCTGAAAGTAGCAGCTCCCCGAAAGTAGCGGCTCCCTGAAAGTAGCAGCTCCCTGAAAGTAGCGGCTCCCCAAAAGTAACGGCTCCCCGAAAGTAGCTGCTCCCTGAAAGTAGCAGCTCCCCAAAAGTAACGGCTCCCCGAAAGTAGCTGCTCCCTGAAAGTAGCAGCTCCCCGAAAGTAGCGGCTCCCCCGAACGTAGCGGCTCCCCGAAAGTAGCAGCTCCCCGAAAGTAGCAGCTCCCCGAACGTAGCGGTCCCTAATGGGCGCTAATCCAGAAAGTAACGGGCCCCGCTACTTTGGGAACGCTACGGTAAAAGAATAAAAAGGTACAAAAATCCGAAATAAAAAATCAATGGTTTTATGTTTGCCGAAGCTCACATTGTACTATGTTTTTTTATAAATCCATTCTTGTGATATATGCCTTTTTTTTACGTTTCTATCTGACATAGGGCCTTCGCTCGAAACGTTAGAACGTTCAATAATTTTGGCAGTACTCCAGAACCCTACTATATTTTGTTTTGTATTTCAACACTGCCTGCATAGCACACTACTTTTATTTAACTTGTGACATATAGGTTTGTGATAAATTTGAATGTTCATGAATCATCAATAGTTATAGAATTTTATTTTTATTTTTTCCCCTCCTCCGATCCTGAAAAAAAGAGGATTTCTGTCCGTATAAAAACACGGAAAAAAAATTTGGCCTAAAGGAATTGCATGCAAAACAGTTGCTGAAAATTTGTGTGAATGTGTGCTCGTTGACAACTTGGGTTTGTTACTGTAACATTAATGCTTTGAAAGTTTGCATGGCGATTGAAGATAAGTTTTGTGGAAACACCACGTGTAATGTTTAGTTGCTATTAGCTTTTGGCCTGTTGACTCAAGCCTTCATCAGAGCAATATAACAACACGCTGTTGGCTAACGTCATTTATAAATTGATTTAATCAGTTGTAGTTTATAAATGACGTTAGCCAACCGCTTGTTGAAGACATTGTTTCTGTTTAGCAACGGCGGACATAAACAGCGTTTTCACTTTATATATTTATGTATTTTTACTCTCTCTCATCCTTTTTACACCCCCTCCTTCTTGCACATCGACGGTATGAAAAGCAAATGTCTTTCGCATCTCATTATCGATTTGTTATTGTTATTTTGATTTGATTGACTAATTTTTCGCATCTCATTATCAATTTGTTATTAGACTCCTACGTTCTCTGTTTTCGGCAGTATATCTAACCTTACTATATTTCGCTTGTTGTTATATTGCTCTGATGTAGGCCTGAGTCGACAGGCCGAAAGCTTAGCAAGTAAATATTACACGTGGTGTTTACACAAAACCTATCTTGAATACTGTAACATTATTTTATTTCTATGCTCCTTTTAGTCCCAAGTACGGATGGACAAGAAATTAACAAGCAAATACTGTGATATTAATGTAAGTCTTTAATTCGACTGATGTATTAGTATTAAACAAAGGGTGAGGTCGTTTTTATTAAAAATTAAGCAAAGTATAAAAACTGAATAGGCGAGTTTCAGGGTCTTGCGCGCGCATCTTTTGGAAAGGAATTGGTGGGCTCTTGGCGGGCTCTCTACAAAGTAAGCAGTGGCAAACAGACTCACTAGCGAGCCGACAACAGCAGAATAACAGTGTTAAACATCCAGAAAATGTATCTATACTTCGTTTATTATAAACAGTACGTTTACTTTGACGGGAGTTTGCCAGTTTTTTTGAAAACTGATGCGCGCGCAACACTCTGAAACTCGCCTATTGGCTGCTTGTTGTGAACTACGCATTTGATTGGTCGCTTAAATGCAGTTCATAGTAGCCAATCGAATGTGTAGTTCAAACGAACGTACGAACTGCCCAATGAACTGGCGAATTTTCGAACAAACTTCCAAACGTTTTGGTGAAAAGTACATGTATGTTGCAAATGATTGTAATTGCCTCATCTAATAGAGTACTTATACAATACTATATTATGATAATAAAAGTAGCGTGCTGCGTAGGCAGTTTAGAAACAACAATCGAAATATAGCAAGGTCAGATATATATACTGCGGAAACAGAGAACGTAGGTTCACGTTTCTCTCTAAACACGTTTCTCTCTGACGAGGGGCCTTCGCTCGAAACGTTAGACTCCTACGTTCTCTGTTTCGGCAATATATCTATCCTTGCTATATTTCGTATATTATGATAAGTTGTAGGTATACATGTAGTGTGAGCATGTGGTACGTTTGCGAGCTTGGTGTAATGTCGGTTACTCAGAAAAGACTTATGAACCCCAGACAGGGTTCGAACCTGCAACTTTCTAATGACCGATTAGACTCTCTAACCATTGAGTCACTGAGGCTCAGATGGAGAGCTAAGGCTAAGCCTGCAACCTTAGCTTAGCCTGCGTAGCCGGCGCTGGTGTAATTGGGGAAGGGAGCGCCTGCAGGCGCCTATTGTTATTTCTCGTGCCGCCCCCTAATTAAAACAGTGATTGCTCAATTGCTTGCTATGTTGCTTTGCTCAATTGCTTGCTATGTTGCTTTGCTCAATTGCTTGCTATGTTGCTTTGCTCAATTGCTTGCTATGTTGCTTTGCTCAATTGCTTGCTATGTTGCTTTGCTCAATTGCTTGCTATGTTGCTTTGCTCAATTGCTTGCTATGTTGCTTTGCTCAATTACTTGCTATGTTGCTTTGCTCAATTGCTTGCTATGTTGCTTTGCTCAATTGCTTGCTATGTTGCTTTGCTCAATTGCTTGCTATGTTGCTTTGCTCAATTGCTTGCTATGTTGCTTTGCTCAATTGCTTGCTATGTTGCTTTGCTCAATTGCTTGCTATGTTGCTTTGCTCAATTGCTTGCTATGTTGCTTTGCTCAATTGCTTGCTATGTTGCTTTGCTCAATTGCTTGTTATGTTGCTTTGCTCAATTGCTTGCTATGTTGCTTTGCTCAATTGCTTGCTATGTTGCTTTGCTCAATTGCTTGCTATGTTGCTTTGCTCAATTGCTTGCTATGTTGCTTTGCTCAATTGCTTGCTATGTTGCTTTGCTCAATTGCTTGCTATGTTGCTTTGCTCAATTGCTTGCTATGTTGCTTTGCTCAATTGCTTGCTATGTTGCTTTGCTCAATTGCTTGTTATGTTGCTTTGCTCAATTGCTTGCTATGTTGCTTTGCTCAATTGCTTGCTATGTTGCTTTGCTCAATTGCTTGCTATGTTGCTTTGCTCAATTGCTTGCTATGTTGCTTTGCTCAATTGCTTGCTATGTTGCTTTGCTCAATTGCTTGCTATGTTGCTTTGCTCAATTGCTTGCTATGTTGCTTTGCTCAATTGCTTGCTATGTTGCTTTGCTCAATTGCTTGCTATGTTGCTTTGCTCAATTGCTTGCTATGTTGCTTTGCTCAATTGCTTGCTATGTTGCTTTGCTCAATTACTTGCTATGTTGCTTTGCTCAATTGCTTGCTATGTTGCTTTGCTCAATTGCTTGCTATGTTGCTTTGCTCAATTGCTTGCTATGTTGCTTTGCTCAATTGCTTGCTATGTTGCTTTGCTCAATTGCTTGCTATGTTGCTTTGCTCAATTGCTTGCTATGTTGCTTTGCTCAATTACTTGCTATGTTGCTTTGCTCAATTACTTGCTATGTTGCTTTGCTCAATTGCTTGCTATGTTGCTTTGCTCAATTGCTTGCTATGTTGCTTTGCTCAATTGCTTGCTATGTTGCTTTGCTCAATTGCTTGCTATGTTGCTTTGCTCAATTGCTTGCTATGTTGCTTTGCTCAATTGCTTGCTATGTTGCTTTGCTCAATTGCTTGCTATGTTGCTTTGCTCAATTGCTTGCTATGTTGCTTTGCTCAATTGCTTGCTATGTTGCTTTGCTCAATTGCTTGCTATGTTGCTTTGCTCAATTGCTTGCTATGTTGCTTTGCTCAATTGCTTGCTATGTTGCTTTGCTCAATTGCTTGCTATGTTGCTTTGCTCAATTGCTTGCTATGTTGCTTTGCTCAATTGCTTGCTATGTTGCTTTGCTCAATTGCTTGCTATGTTGCTTTGCTCAATTGCTTGCTATGTTGCTTTGCTCAATTGCTTGCTATGTTGCTTTGCTCAATTGCTTGCTATGTTGCTTTGCTCAATTGCTTGCTATGTTGCTTTGCTCAATTGCTTTGCTATTGTTGCTATTTGCTTTGCTCAATTGCTTGCTATGTTGCTTTGCTCAAATTGCTTGCTATGTTGCTTTGCTCAAATTGCTTGCTATGTTGCTTTGCTCAATTGCTATTGCTTGCTCAATGCTTGCTTTGCTCAATTGCTTGCTATGTTGCTTTGCTCAATTGCTTGCTATGTTGCTTTGCTCAATTGCTTGCTATGTTGCTTTGCTCAATTGCTTGCTATGTTGCTTTGCTCAATTGCTTGCTATGTTGCTTTGCTCGTTGCTATACGGCTAGATTGCTTAGCCTTGGCCACCTATGGCACCTACCTCCAACCAACAACGAAGATCTGGCAGTTAACGTTGTATATTGAACTGTTTTTGTGTGAATTGAATGCTGTGGTAACAAACAAAATAATTCTATATTATTACAACTTGTCTTACAGGATGGTGAACTTTCCGATATTCTTTTGTATTATATTGTATACTTTTGTGAACACAGTGGCTTGAAGTATATAAATGCTTGCTTCCGTGAAACAGACCCATCAAATTTTCCTTTACCTCTGGCGCACAGCCTCATAAACATTGTCCAACAGGTAATGTATGTTTGCTTTTTGATTGTTTTGACAGGTTATTCCATTTTCCGTGATCACATGTGATTTTGGAACCCGTTCACGTGGAATTTTGTAATAAGGGTCAGATTGAACTTTTCCGACTTTAAAGTGTCTATGAAATGAAAAATTCGTTGGCATTTTTATTGTTTTATTGTACAGAGGAGCATGGCAGGAGCACTCACTGAAAATTTCAAGAGAATCTGATGCGTAGTTTTCGCGCTATCAACTCTCAAAATTTGCCGTGGATAGTTTGTTTTGGGAAATTTGGGCTTCTTGGTAACAATGCCTTATGACGTACCAGATAGATCATTAATAGTGAAATCTATTGTTCTTATGCATAGTTGTCCGTCTGCGTACGTCATAAGCATTGTTTTCGAAAGCCCAATTTTTCTCCAAGAACGAACTAGCCATGGCAAACTTTGAGAGTTTATAGCGCGAAAACTATGCATCAGATTCTCTTGAAATTTTCAGTAAATGCTCCTGCCATGCTCCTCTGTACAACAAAACAACAAAAATGCCAACGAATTTTTCATTTCATAGACACTTTAAAGTCGGAAAAGTTCAATCTGACCCTTATTACAAAATTCCACATGTGATCACATGTGATTTTGGAACCCGTTCATGTGTTGAATTTTTGTAAGGGGAAACCGAAGAAATAATTGAAACCAGTCGCTTGGTTCCACTTTTATGAACTGTTTGAGTTTTTGCTCCTTTTGCTGAACTCGTGTGAACGACGACCGCGTCGAAATAAAGACTGGTACTAGTACATTGTGATGTCATACCGGTAACAAACAACAAGGTGATTGGTGGGTTTACCGGTATGACGTCAAAGACAATGGAGTACCCATTCTCGTAGAAACGCAGTCATGCTTCAAAAGGACCTAAGAAGTAGAAAATCTTTTGCATTTTACATTCAAATCGTAACGAGACGTCGTACACAGCCCAGTCAAACGTCCGGTCTTAACACGTAGTTTTGTAATCGCGCGCCTGCATGATTTTGATATGGGGAGCGATGTCCTGCGCGTTTTCAAGAAATTCTATGGCCAGACCTACAATCATCCACAAAATATATTGAGACTTTTGACATTCACCCTCCTTTTCCCCCTATTTCAATGTTGTGAAGCTAGTCTATTTATCATAAATTGTGAAGTTAGTCTGAAATTGTAGCACGCTCATTGGCAGTGAAAATTCAGCATGAGAAATTAAGATAAAAGATAGTTAACCCTAAATACAACATTGAAAAAGGGGGGAAGGGGGGGGGGGGGGGGGGGGGGGGGGGGTTGTCTCAAATACTTTGTGGACGATTGTAGGTTTTTAAAGAACAAGGCAATTCTACGGACCGCTAATTCTTGGGGAGGGGGCGTATACTTGAATTGATCCATATATGTGATTATGTCTTTTGTTAAAAACTATGGTCAAGATGCTGGAAGTAGCCATAGGAAAATTGGCGATCACAGTGAAATGCAGTCGGTTTGCCTTCTAGCAGCTCTCTTTCTTTTTTAAAGGGCTTATGCAGCGAAAAATAAGTTCGGGAGTTATAAAGATTGACGTTTGCGGCTCTTCCATATCTCACTCCCTTCTTTAGATATTGAGATTTGTGTGATATGCAAATAACATCACTGATTAGGGCCAGTTTAGATGGAGGCGAGTTACCCGACCAGCCGAGTAACTCGGTACATGGCGAGTTCCCGGTCGGTAGAGCAAACACTGTTTCCCACCGCAGTGTTTATATGAGACTGGCGGGTAAGTCAGGGGCGGATACAGGGGGGGGGGGGACTTGGGTGACTAGTCACCCCCCTTCCCTGTCCCAACCAATACAGGATTATTTAAAAAATAAAACATAAAGCTCCGTGCATATGTACTCTTATAAAGGTTCGTTTGACGTCATTTGAACACGAAAGAAGTTGAGTAGAGGCACGAGGCGATAGCCGAGTTTTTTTAATCCATTAAGTTTGTAGCGAACAATCTATCTCGACAACTTTTCCTAATATTTTGCTGTAGTGTTCCATGTGGAAAAAATTGACCAGATGACAATTTTTAGAAATTTCGACCAAAGAAAACTAGAGATACGTGTCTAAATAGACGAAAATCGTGAATAGTTGACAAATTTCAAATGCCATGGTAACAGCAGATATTAGCACTATTCAACAAATACTTCATAAGTGTGGTTCTTCTGCAATACACAGAATAATTATGTAATAGTTCTTTAATAAAGACCGCAATAACTCTAGACTATGACTGAACGTAACAAACCATGAAAAAACTAAAACTCTAGGGGGTCACCTTAAGTGGCATGCGTTGTTATGGCCACCGGGAATGACTTAACGAAACCTCTAGTTATTAGAAGCTCTTACAGCAGCAGTTTTGCATGGCTATGATTAAAAATTAAAAATTATGTTAAATGTATAATTTTCTCTTTTAAAACAGTTACGAATATGGTTCCATGTGAAAGCTATTGTACAACATATAATGCCTCTTAGATCCTCCGTTATAAGGTAAGGAATAGTTTTGTCTTATCTTTTGAGTCAGTTGCGTAATATGTAATTGAGTAATAAGTAACGAGTAATGATTTATTTAACGTCGTTAAACACAGGATGTGGTCGCCCAATCATCCGAGCCAGAGGCTCATGATTAACGTGCACGACACAAGCTAAGACCTAAGTGTTGATTTTATGGAGGGAGGAAAACCGCAGAACCCTGCGAAAAACCCTCGAAGCACAGGAGAGACCAACTAAACTCTACTCACATGGAGTCCTTCATCAGATAAAAGGACTGGGGGACTAGTCATCCTTACTTGCAGCTAGCGGCTGAGTTGCGAAGGACACAGATCAACGTGGCCGTGTCGAAGCATATCAAAGGCGCTCCAGGCAGCCGCCATACGACACAGTTCAGACCACGAATCACAGCTAAGATGTAGGTGTTGATTTTACGGAGGGAGGAAAACCGGAGTACCCGGCGAAAAACCCTTGAAGCACAGGAGAGATCAACTACAATTCTACTCACAAGAATTCCAAGCTCGACAACGGGGTCATTCCCAAGCGATCACCCATCCAAGTACTAACCCCGTCTAACTGGGCTTAACTTTTGGTGAGAGGCAACGCGCTAACAGAGCACCCAAATCAGATTTTACTTTGAAGCAGGTCTCCGCTCGAAACGTCAGTATTTCGTTGCCTTCTCTCATTACTCATTTCCGAAATTGTGCAGTATAACAATGCATGCTTGAAAATCTGATTTTCTAATTTACAACATCTTAGTACAATACAGTACGCTTTTTGACTATAACCTCATAAAGACAGAGAAAATCACAGCGAATTGCATCAGAATGCAAGCATGTTCGATTAGCGGAACAGAACGTAGGAGTCTAACGTTTCGAGCGAAGGTCATTCGTCAGAGAGAAACATCGAATGTTCTCTCTGACGAAGGGCCTTCGGCCGAAACGTTAGACTCCTATACGTTCTCTGTTTCGGCAGAATATCAAACTTTACTATATTTCAATACTATATGTCAGCCAGTCGCCTAATTTCATAATTCGAGTGTAGAATATATACATTTTAAGACCAAACCGGGACCAGTTGCGAAAAATGCAACTACACAGGCCTTCCGGCAGGAATTGAACCCACAACCCAATATTACTTATAATATACCCCCTTATTATATATACAGAACTCGCGTCAGAAGCTCATGGCAACGCCCTCCGTGGCTCGGTGGTCAGAGCATTGCACTAGAATCGCAAGATTGTGGGTTCAATTCCTGCCGGAAGGCCTGTGTAGTTGCATTTTTTCGCAACTGGTCCCAGTTTGGTCCTAAAATGTATATATTCTACACTCGAATTTTCCTTCACCCTAAATCCTTAGAACATGCTATGTAATCGAGTGAAATGCCCAATATTACTTATAATTTCATAATTGGTCTTTTAAAAGATTGTTGTGTTTATTTTAGATATCTTTGTAAATTAACTGATAAAGAGCTGCGCTTGTCTGAGAGAAGGGCAATGGCTGACGTGATGTGGAGTACAGTCAAGGGTCCTGCACAATATGGTTTAATCTTTGACAGGTAGGATGCATGAATAAATCACTCTTTATGTCATTTTCCGCCTTTGACGTCATTTTCAGCCTTTTGAATTCTATTGAAAATAAACAAAAGCTAAGACAATAAACGAAAGTGCAAAGAATTTGACGTCTTACGGTGAAAATTACGCATTCTATACGTATTAAAGGGGTCTATACCAGCCTTGTTCAACTCAAGTAATCATCCACCTTGTCAGAAATTGTCCGTGAAGTGAGAAACTCGTTGGTGTGTTTTGTTGTTGTAGTGAACAGAGGAGTATGGCATGAGCATTCACCAAAAAATTCAAGAGAATCCAACGTATAGTCTTTGAGCTATGAACTCACATAGTTCGTATTATCAAAACCGTGATGCGCGGCATGACCCCAAAAAACACGTCATGGTTTCCGCCCAAAACATCAACGAATCCATCTGCATTCCTAAACCATTTTGGCGGGAGAATTCAAAAGTAGCAAATGGACCAATCATATTTCTGAGTGATCTCACAGTGTCAATTTTAAAGGCTAAAGAATGCAGGCGGGTTCGTTAATGTTTTCGGCGGAAATCATGACATCTTTTTGGTTATTTTTTGGTCATGCCGCGGATTATCGGTTTTGGTAATAATGGCTATTTTATTTCTGGAGAAATTTGGGCTCTCGGTGACATTAGGGCCATTTAAACGGGAGAAAATAAGTCGCGATGTAATTAAAGCCCGTTCTCCACTAGGCGAATTTGTTCGCGCGAAGCGAATTCTCCGGCAATATGATTGGCAAGTAAGAAAATTGGCGCGAAAACTAGCAGCTCCAACCAATTACATTGCATGAACGGGTATTTCGATTCGATTCGCGCGAACAAATTCGCCTAGTGGAGAACGGGCCGCGAACACACCCGTATTAACGATCAATTTCTAGTAAGTCGCGACTTTTTTTGGACTAGCTTTCAACCCTGTTCTTATTTTAGTCATGACTTACTTTGGTCACGAACAAATTGACCATTTATACGGGTATGTAGGACGCGTCTTAATTAAGTCGCGACTTATTTTTCCCCGTTTAAATGGTCCTATTGTCTTATGATGCTCGCAAATGGACAACTATGCATAAGAACAATGGATTTTAGTATCTGATCCATCTGCGTACGTCGTAATGCCTTGTTACCAAGAAACCCAAATTTTTCAAAAAAAGAACTATAGCCATGGCAAGCTTTAAGAGTTCACAACTCGAAAACTGCATATCAGATTCTCTTGAATCTTTCAGCGAATGCTCCTGCCATGCTCTTCTGTTCAATAAAACAAAGAAAAGTGTCAACGGGTTTTTCAGCATGAACACTTTATTAAACGGATCCTAAATCAACGAATGCCCATGTCCTTTTAATTCGTAAAAAAACTCCCTTTCAAAATAAGGAATTAAAAATAAGCCAGATTGTATTCCGAGTCGTATGTCGTTAAATTGTTTAAAAATAGGTACGCAATGCGTACATGGATCGTATAACGCTAAGTGGAATTTTCTGTCGGCTGAAGCACGAAAGTGGTAATTTCCTACACGCTGCCGGAGGACTGGGGTGCAGGTCAGGTGCCAGGATGTATAAGTTCACTTTTGTTGTTGCCATGATGCAAAGACCTGACTTGTTTTCCCCGCTCGCCCACCCTTGTGAAAGTTGCTTGAGAAAATTTTAAGATTGAGTCTGGTTAATTTGGATTCTGGATCAGCATTGTTGAGGTTATACATCTAACAGCACCTTCACGCCAATTCTTTCAAAACACGAAAACATTACAAACATGCTTTTTCAAAACCAGTATTTCGGGAAGATGTTTCAGATACGGGAACCTGACTTTTTCTGTAAGTCTTCCGGGAAAACAAAACTCATTCAATACTAATAATAAGGTGTTACTCCGAGTGAAGAACCATACCGGACAAGTAGAGAAAACTCTACTTGGCCCGGCTGGGATTCGAACCCACGACCTTCGGTTTACTAGTCCGATGCTCTACCAACTGAGCTACAGGTCAAGTTGGGAGCTGAAGGTCGAATAGGCTAAGGTACATAGCAAGGTTCGAATTAACGGTTCGTGATTCGTGATTCGCGAACCAAATTACGAACTTAGCGAACGCAAAAGCAAAGATTTTAATAAACATCACGAATCGAAGATAACGAGTGACTTTTGAAACTTTATGTGATCGCATATTCGGAGCTAGAGGCCTTGGTACTAACACTGAGCTGGTCTCACATAGCATTCATGAAGTAGTTCAGCGGTACCGCGGAGCATTGCAAACTTTGGAGAAAAAAATCTTTCCAGGAAATTGGAGAAAAGTTCCAAGGTTGACATTTCTCTTCTGACAATGTTGGACTTGGAAGATGAGAATGACGACGACGTGGTCGACTGGAACTGAGTAAAGTCCGCAAGTCACAGAGAACGCATGGCAGGCTATGGGAACTGATTGAATCGATGCTGACGCTAAATATTGTTCATGCATGTATATAATTTTAAAAAACTTTTATTAGTTTTATATATGTACAAAACTTTTATAATATTCATGTTTTACAAAACATTTTAACAGATGATTATTGTTCAGTTTTATTTTACAAAAAATAAACCTTTTTGTTTTTTTGACTGAGAGTATTATTATTTAAGGCATTGATGGCTACTTTAAAATGGGGGTAAAAATCAGGCATTATATTGATGAAACTTTTTTTAAATTCACGAACCAGTTTTCAATAGTTAATTCGAACCTTGCATAGGCTATTCGATATTTCGAAACAGACTAGTTTCTTCAAGATCTAGACAACAGTTTTCATACATGACGATTTCGAATGATTATTGTTGGACAGTGAGTTCACTCTCCCACAGTAATCATTCGAAATCCTCATTCAATAAATTGGCATATTTTTTTGGTTTGTACTGTCTCGTTAGCGATCGTACTTTTTGTTAACGGCAGTTTGTCTGAAACTCTAGGGACAGTATGGATTTAGCGTTTCGGTATTTTACTTCGTCAACGTTGACTGTGAGGCTAGCAGGACTTAATCAAATAACGGTAAGCTTTTATTTTGTAATTACTGTTCTCATAGCCAGGCTTGTACCTCAACTGATGGCTATCGCCTACTTTGTAGGGAATGGAACATGTTTAATGGTGTTCCGTGCAGGTGTTGAGTTTTTAACAGGATTATCTTGCAGACACACACATAGTCAGGCAGACCGTCAAACACGCTAACAAACAGACACACACACACACACGCGCACGCACACACGCACGCACGCACGCACGCACGCACGCACGCACGCATGCACACAAACAAACACAAGCACACTGACAGACAAACACACAGACACACTGACGGACGGACGGACGGACGGACAGACAAACAAACAGACAGACAGACAGACAGACAGACAGACAGACAGACAGACAGACAGACAGACACACACACACACACACACACACACTGACAGACAGACAGACAGACAGACAGACAGACAGACAGACAGACAGACAGACAGACAGACAGACAGACAGACAGACAGACAGACAGACAGACAGACAGACAGACAGACAGACAGACAGACAGACAGACAGACAGACAGACAGACAGACAGACAGACAGACAGACAGACAGACAGACAGACAGACAGACAGATAGATAGATAGATAGATAGATAGATAGATAGATAGATAGATAGATAGATAGATAGATAGATAGATAGATAGATAGACGCACATAGACAGTTAAGTTACTAGTGTACCAACTGAAATGCAGTAAAGACCTAACTAAGGGGTCGTGTACATAAATCCGGATTGAACTCATTCCGCTTCTGATCAAACCCCTTTATCTGTTTACATGAATCCGGATTGAGATTAGCTCATTCCGGATTGAAATTTCCTTCCAGAATCATGTAAAGACGTTGCGAGTTTCATTCCGGAATGAAAAACGTGACAGAGAGGACTAGAACAAACAATGCATGCGTATTTTCAAATATTTACGGATTTCAGAATTCAGGCGGATTTCAATCCAGAAACCCAATTCCCATGTAAACACGGATTGACTTCGTTTTTCAATCCGGATTGAAACTCAATCCGGATTCTTGTAAACGTCCCCTAATATGAATGAGTTTTTTGATTGGCTACAAGTAACCAATCACATTGTTGATTACCAATTCGTTTCCATGCTCCTTACTGATTAGGGTTAGGGGAAGGTGTTGGGTTAGGTTATCTAAACCAATCAGAAGCCTTCTTAGTATAGGGAGGTGATGATCTACTGAAATCTGATTTTAACTTTTTCTTGATTTCGTTCAGAATCAAGTTCATATGTTTATTGAAATGTTTCACAGTGATAGCCAAGTATCGGTGGATGTTGACGAGTAAGTTCTGCAGTCTGTGAAGTACACACGTAAAAACGCACAGTCTGATCAGCTCTGATATCAGATCTGTTCAGAGAAATGTAGCGACCCTTGATACAACCTGGCAGCTACAGAATGTACCAGCACTGATGTATCAACATTTAGTTAGATTTTCTAAGTGACTGCGACAGCTTCGTAGATAATATACCTGTTCAGTCTGTTATATCGAAGTGATACAGTACTGACCGTGTCAGGCTGATACAGTTTGACAGAATCTGTTCTGAACAGTCTGTTGTAGCTGCAGGTATGATACAGATATGATATCATATGTATATCATAGCTGATACTGCAACAGGCTGTATCAGGGGTCGCTACATTTTTCTGATGCATCAGGTCTGACACAGAGTGTGCGTTTCTGCGTGTGTAGTTGAAACTTTACATAGTTACATGGTTACATTTTGATTTGAAATAATTTTAAACAATATAAATAAGTTTTGTGGAAACACCACGTAAAATATTTCTTTGCTAAGCTTTCGGTGGTGTTTCCACAAAACTTATTTATATTACTTTATCGCCATGAAAACTTTCAAAGAATTAATTAATTTTAAACACTTGACATTTCGAAGAAAAAACAGGTAAATCTCTGATTGAACTATAGTACGAAACTTACAGTGGCACTAAGACGGAAAAATCGTGAATCTAGTATTGATACCAGTAAACTATAATTTCCAAATGAGGAATACAAGCGTTTTTAGTTTTTCAAAATATTGTCTCGTTCTCCAGATATTTAAGTTTCTAAAACATGTAAATTAGGTGCCTCGTGACGTCATTTTCTCGCACAGGCTAAATAAGATTTACAAAATGAGTAATATATCTGAAACTAAGAAGTAGAAATAATTCAAACTTTGCACAAGTGTAGTTATGGGGAAAATACACTCCAATGTTCACATTATGTTGTTTCTATGGATACCGCTTGCAAACAGGCGCCTTCCATTTGTAAAACTAAAATGTTTATTTTTTCTCCATAAAACGACTTTTTACTGCAATACATTGACATGAATATTTGTAGACACAGACACAGAGATATTGTATTTCGAATGCTTCAATCATCATATTGTTTTGAAAAGAAACATAAAGTTAATATTTTAATGCTACGATTCCGGTTTGAGCGTGGACACGCGTAATTTGAGGCCACACGTTTCACGCGGGAAACTAATACGTTGCTAAGCGGAAACTAACGTTACTAAGGCCAAACGGTATTGTTTCAATTTGAAACGAGCGCCATTTCTTCGCTCAAACGTCGCGTTGTGGGGTTTGTCAGCGTAATGGCCGATCGGAAAAGCACTGTGGAGTTCTTAGCTTCACTTGACGAAGATTTAATTGTGTGTAAAGATGAGCTGGCGACGTTTGAGCGAAGAAACGGCGCTCTTTCAAATTTAAACAATACCGTTTGGCCTTAGTAACGTTACAGTTTCCGCTTAGCAACGTATTAGTTTCCCGTGTGAAACGTGTGTCCTTAAATTACGCATGTCCACGACTCCACGTTCAAATCGGAATCGTAGTATTTTAGTAAAAAGGCTCGTGTTTCTAAACGGTTTCCGTAGCAACAACATGATGTGCACAGTGGAGTATACTTTTATGATAACTTTATTTGTGCAAAGTTTGAATTATTTCTTCCTGCTATTTGCAGAGATATTAGTCATTTTGTTAATCTCATTTAGCCTGTGTGAGTAAATAACGTCATAAGGCACCTAATTTACATGTTTCACAAACCTGGATATCTCGAGAAAGAGACAATATATTGAGAAACTGAGAACGCCGGTATTCATCATTTGGAAATTATATTTTACTGAAATCAAAATTAAATACACGATTTTCCCGTCTTAGTTCCACTTTAAGTACTGTATAATAAACGAGCAGGAGTGTTTTATCAGATATAAAGACACGAGGCGAAGCCGAGTGTTTTTATATCTGATAAAACACGAACTGCGAGTTTATTATACGGCTTCAAAAACGAACCACTTGGTAAGTTGATTGGCGGAGTTAGTTTGAAAAATAACCTTGTCTAAGCCGAGAAAATCAAAGCTAAAGTTTATGTAAATCAGGAGAAATCTTTATCACATATAAAGATACGATACGGTCATGATTTTCGTTTGTGTTTTCCTCATGAATTATTAATGAGTTTTTGAAAGCTAAATAACAATGAAACAAGCACAACGAACAACATAAATATATTTTAGTAGCCTATTATTGACGTCATTAGTATTCTTTCATTGAAAAAATAGAATCGGATTTCTGTTTCTTTTCTCGTCTCTGAAAAATTGTGGTACCAGGGTTTTGTCCGAAAATTCAATGAAAATTCTATAATGATGAAATTCTAATAATAATTCAGTGGTAAATTGGTAGTATTTCCATTGGCACTGAATGTTGAATTGTTGCTTGTCTAGAATGTGTGCTGAACTAGCTTCGTGGTTGGTGGAAATAACCATTGTGGAACATTTGTTTGGTCCAAACCTACACGTAGAGGTAGGATTTAAATATAAGTTTGAATGATTGTCTGGAAGATACGCGAGCGGTTCTGTAGACGGTTCTGTATTATATCATCACTGAGATTTCTGTGCGAGTAATGCTTGAAGTGCATATGACACGAAAATTATGATTGTTTTATTTGAAAGAATGCTTAAAATGACAAAGTGACGTATTTTATAGTTTTTAATTTCTTTGCTTTGTTTATATATTTCAGTTATATATTTAGTTAGATATTTCAGTTTGTTTATATTTTATTTGTGTTTATATACGCGTGCATCCTTCAAATTAAGTTTGGTTTGATAATATCAAAGATATATAGCTTTTATCGATACGTCATTACGCACGTGTACGTGACAACATTTTACATTTACATATCAAAAATACCCTGAAATATCTCAAGAACGAAGCAAGGAAACGAAAAACTGCAAAAGATATATATGTTATTTACCGGCTGGGAGGTCCGTATAGAGAAATATCTCCCGAGGTCTCAAAAACTGCCCGAGGCCGCCGGCCGAGGGTCGTTTTTGAGACCGAGGGAAATATTTCTCTATACGGACCGACCAAAACGGTAAATAACATATTTATTTTTTTTATTACTAATCGTACGATTTATAATTTACATAATTAGGTAAATTAACATAATTAAATTGCGTAATCGAGATGACATTCACGTGATATTCAAAAGTCCAAAGTTTATCGTTCGACAGTAAACAACTGCCGACATGCAGTCTGACAGGGAAGCTTGGAACGTCTTTTGTGATTAAAAAACAGTCAAAACTTGAAGATCTAGTTACGAAGGGAAGTCAGAATGCAGTCCTAGTGTTTTTAAAGTTTAGTTGATGAAGATTATTCGTCCTTCTTCTTCGTTGCTTGCTCGTTTTTGGCTGTTCGCTTGGAAAATCGCTTTCAATACTCGGCTGACTGCATGGAAATTGAAAGTGGATCGTTCGAGTTTGAAGACGAAAATGCTTGTAAGAAGCCATTTGAAACTTTTTTCAAAGACATGACACGATGAGGTTGGCATGTAGAAAATATTTGACTAAAGGGTAAGGACTTGTAGCGGTTTTGTTGAGTATAGTTGGACAACAGAAGAATGACCGTTTAGTATCAAAAGGTTTCAGCTTTTCTGTCCTCTCGTGGTATGTTTTTTTTTAAATATATACTTCTATATAGTTTCATTTAGTGTTTCAAAATACTGTGTTCACAAGTTTATGTATGTTTTGCCTATTGTTTTAAACTGTTTTCATACGTCGTTGAGCAATAATACTTTAAAACTTTATAAATGTCGCTCGCTGAAATTTTGCTTTTCACAGCATTCTCGCTTTCTTTTAAAATTCGCTGTTTTCACACGACGTTGTCAAAGCCATTTGGATAATAAAACTCATTTGCATCCCCGTAGCTCTCTGTTGAATATATTTTTTCTGTGGCAAGCGAAATAGTTATGAAAATCCATCAATTTTACGGCCTATAAAACACATTAAAAAAATTATCTCGAGCGGTCCGTACGGGCTCATACGGACCGCTCGTTAACCAATCAGAAAGCAGGATTTGGTAGGATACGGACCGAAAAAAAATAAGTTACTTTATCATTTTAAGTGTTCTTTCAAATAAGACAAACTTATTTTTCCTTTCATATGCACTTTAAGGTGGCTCCACACAGTTTCTTGAAAAATGGGAAATACAAGTTTGAGAGTCCAAAACACGTGCATAAACAATTCTAAAAAAGAATAAAACTAAATGTTATGCATAATTAAACAGTCTGATAATCAAAAACTGTTACCAAATAAATACCACCTGTTGTTGCTATGGCAACAACGACGTTTCAAAATGGCTGTCAATTACCCTTCAAACTAATTTAATTCGAAAAAAACTTTGGTGACCCCCAATTTTTTTTTCATTAAAACTTTTCTTGAAGTTTGAGTAATCAATAGGCCGATTTTAAAAAAATTCTGTAGAAGGAATAATTTTTTTTTCGGAAAAATCATGTTTGTTAATTTTTAAAAAATTTCGTTCTACAGAATTTTTTTAAAATCAGCCTATTGATTACTCATACTTCCAGGAAAGTTTTAATGAAAAAAAAAATGGGGGTCACCAAAGTTTTTTTCGAATTAAATTAGTTTGAAGGGTAATTGGCAGCCATTTTGAAACGTCATTGTTGCCATAGCAACAACTGTTGCTATTTATTTGGTAACAGTTTTTGATTGTCCGACTGTTTAACTATGCATAACATTTAGTTTTATTCTTGTTCCGAATTGTTTAATCACGTGTTTTGGACTCTCAAACTTGTATTTTCCATTTTTCAAGAAACTGTATGGAGCCACCTTAAGTCGTATAGTCAGTAACTAAAAAGTTAACATTTTGTAACCGTCCCATATCTTCTGTACCAGCAGCACTTTATTTTAAATATGTCAATTGGTTATTGTGTTCTATTTTGTTTTCCAGTTGCTGAAACAGTCGCAAGTGATCTTGAATTTCTTGGCTCAAGAAGGGAAAATAACAAATCACCATCTTGACTGCATTTGGGCTGCGGCACAGGTTCGTCTGTTTCTTTTCTTAACCCAACTGGCAATCTTCTAGACGCCCTAACCATTGAGCTACTGAGCCTTGGGTGGAGAGTTAAGGTTGTAAATTCATAGTGATATGTGCTCCTAAGCGATGTACGTATACAGCTCATACTAAGCAATTATTGGATGAGGTCGAGTGTGATATGAAGAATTATGCAAACCGAGGTGAGTGGTATCCGCCGAAGGCTGAGGCAGATAGCACTCTCCGAGGTCTACCTAATTTATTTATTTATTTGGTTTTCGTGTTTACACACATGAGGCAAGACACAACAGGGATGTTCAGCCCTAGTCATGGTGTCTTGCCCTAAAAATTAACAAGGAGCGCACTTATCAGTATGAATTTGCAACCTTAGCTCTCCATCTGAGCCTCAGTGGCTCAAGTTTGATCCCAAGCGTGGGGCTTAGGAATATTTTTGGGTATTTGAACTTGACGAACGTCTGTTGAGTTATCTAGCGCTTAATTTTTAACTATTTTTTATCCCTCCCTTTCTTCCTTTCTCTCTCCTTTCCTTTTTCTTTCCCTCCCTCACTCTATTCCTTTCCTTCCTTCCTTCCTTCCTTCCTTCCTTCCTTCCTTCCTTCCTTCCTTCCTTCCTTCCTTCCTTCCTTCCTTCCCTTCCTTCCCTTCCTTCCTTCCTTCCTTCCTTCCTTCCTTCCTTCGTTCCTTCCTTCGTTCCTTCCTTCGTTCCTTCCTTCGTTCCTTCCTTCGTTCCTTCCTTCGTTCCTTCCTTCGTTCCTTCCTTCGTTCCTTCCTTCGTTCCTTCCTTCGTTCCTTCCTTCGTTCCTTCCTTCGTTCCTTCCTTCGTTCCTTCCTTCGTTCCTTCCTTCGTTCCTTCCTTCGTTCCTTCCTTCGTTCCTTCCTTCCTTCCTTCCTTCCTTCCTTCCTTCCTTCCTTCCTATTTTTGTGTATTTGAATTTAACGAACGTCTGTTAAGTTATCTAGCGCTTAATTTTTAACCCTTTGGTCTTTAGCCCGATACGTGACCTTGAAAATCCTTGAATTTCTTTATTCCTAATGAAACATGTGTATTTTGTTACAGCTCAAGCATGCGAGTCGCTACGTACACGACTTACTGACCACCCTCGCGAAACATTTGCAAATCGAGCTGAAACAGTATCTTCTGGGACTGGTGTCTAGTTTACATGTCGCATCGCACAACAAGCAGACGCTGTGCCTGGCACTTGTTCTGACCAGAATTGTATGGAATGCAGCTCTCTCGTCTCAACATCAACCTGAGGTAGCAATAGCCAGGCAGAATAGTCCGACGTCTTCGACGGCGGTGGTTGGAGGTAGGTTGAGGTGGTTTTTGCACTCAAATTTAATCTTCCTTCTTCTTTCCATCCCTTTCTCTCTCACTCACTCCCTCTCTCTTTCCCTCCCTTCCTTTTTCTTTCCCCCCTCTCTTCCTTACTCTATTCTTTCTTTCTTTCCTCTCTTCATTACTTTCTTATTTCCTTCCTTCCCTCTTTCTTTCCTTCCTTCCTAGTTCCTCCCTTCCTTCCTTCTCTCATCCTTTACTCCCTCCCTCCCTCCCTCCCTCCCTCCCTCCCTCCCTCCCTCCCTCCCTCCCTCCCTCCCTTCCTTCCTTCCTTCCTTCCTTCCTTCCCTCCTTCCCTCCCTCCTTCCTTCCTTCCTTCCTTCCTTCCTTCCTTCCTTCCTTCCTTCCTTCCTTCCTTCCTTCCTTCCTTCCTTCCTTCCTTCCTTGATTTCTTCCTTCATTCCTTCCTTTTTTTTTCTTCCTTCCTAGTTCTTTCCTTCCTTCTCTCCTTCCTTTCTTACTTCCTTCCTTTCTTCCTTTCTTTCTTTCTTTCTTCCTTTCTTTCTTCCTTCTTTCCTTCTTTCTCCCTTCTTTCCTCCCCTTTCTTGTTTCTTTGTTCGTTCGTCCGTCTGTCCGTTTTCCCCCCTGCCTTCTTCGTTCCTGAAATTCTTTGTGACCTGTGACCATTCGTTTCTCTTTCATTCTAGCGAACACAGCCGCGGCCGTTGCAGCTTCTCTTCATAATCATCCTGGTCCGCCCAACAACAGTTCTGTTGGTAGTCCAAGCAGTACGAGCACGATTAGCGATGTCAGTCTAGAGACAGCTATGCCAGCTAGGTATGTCACAAAACAACCTCTGTTTGAGAAATTGCGTATTTTCTTAATGAAAAGTTTTGTACAGGTCTCATGAGCTTCATCTTAGTTCATCGCATAGCTTTAGTGGTGGTCTTGATTATTAAAAAGATCTATACTTGTAGCGCTTGCATGCGTATCTGGAGAAATTGTGTTTGTGGTAAGCGACAGATTTTATGCAAATTAGGTTTTCTGCATTTATTGGAAACACGATTTCTTCACTTAAGGTGGCTCCATATAGTTTCTAGAAAAATGGAAAGTACAAGTTTGAGAGTCCAAAACACTTGCATAAACCATACGGAAAAAGAATGAAACTAAATGTTATGCGTAGTTAAACATTCTGACAACCAAAAACTCTTAGCTTACCAAATAAATAGCACCAGTTGTTGCTATGGCAACAATGACTTTTCAAAATGGATGCCAATTACCCTTCAAGTTAATTTAATTCGAAAAAAACTAGAAAAGAATTAAATCGGCCTATTGATTACTCATACTTCAAGAAAAGTTTTAATGAAAAAAAAATTGGGGTCACGAAAGTTTTTTTCGAATTAAATTAGTTTGAAGGGTAATTGGCAGCCATTTTGAAACGTCATTGTTGCCATAGCAACAACTGCTGCTATTTATTTGGTAACAGTTTTTGGTTGTCAGAATGTTTAACCATGCATAACATTTAGTTTTATTCTTTTTCCGAATTGTTTAATCACGTGTTTTGGACTCTCAAACTTGTATTTTCCATTTTTCAAGAAACTGTATGGAGCCACCTTAAGTATACTTTGAGAATATAAATCTTTCCAATAATCACGATCACCACTAGAGCTAGGCAATGAACTAAAATGAAGCTCGTGAAACCTGTGCAAAACTTTTTATGGGGAAAAACGTCAAAACGATAATTTCTTGTGAGTTAGACTGTCGAGCTTAAATAGCCCTTTCATCCCTGTATCCAGTACCCTGGGTGCCAGAGGCTCTGAGTTTGTGTTTGGGAGAGGGAGAGCCTCTGGTCTCGCGAGCTTCAAATCTCACTTTGGCGAGTTCAATATCTGAACTCGGTTTCTGATTGGCCTAAATTTCTGAAATTGTTACTATTTGTTAATCAAAGCAAGTCACGTCACGCGTAACCGTGAGTAATTAAAAATATTAAAAACTTAAACCATACACCTCTGAGTCTTGGATTGCCGTTTCAGCTCACTGAAATACCAAAGCGAAAGTCTAGTTTTTGTGAACAGAGGAAGTCCGATAATTATTCTTTCCACAGTGAGTTAGAATTGTGATAAAATCCATAGTTTCCTTATCGAAAACGAAGTATGCTTTGCTGCCTGTCGAGGACTTTGAACAATCGTAACATAGCAACGTGAGTTTCAAATTTCACTCAACCGTGAGAATAATCAACAGGAAGTAACTCGCCAAAGTGAGATTTGAAGCTCGCGAGACCAGAGGCTCTCCCTCTTCCAAACACAAACTCAGAGCCGTTGGCACCCAGGGTATGTATCCAAATACCTGAAACATGATTTATAGCCTAGCTTAAACGCTAACTTGACGACGTTGACCAATGAGATTGCATTTTGGGCAAACGAAAGCATTGATAGATAACAATCTGAAACTTCAGTACCGTGTCCGTGGTTTGGATATCGGAGGAAGAAATTACATAAATTAAGCAAACTCGATTTACTCTTAAGATATTGATTTGTTTGAGATGCTATATCAAATTCTCGGAAGAGTGTTTCATCAGGATATTCAAAAACTACGGCTTCGTCCCGGTTTTCAACAAATAACCTGGATATCCTGATGAAACACTCCACCTCATGAACGATCATAGTCAATTGAGATATGGTCTGGAAACTCAGCTAAAGTCTTCGGTCTATCTTTTTGTTCGCCTTTATGCATTTATGCACGGTGCATGGTCACTGAACACATTGTATTTTAGTATAATGAACGAATTGTCCAATAGCAACGTTTCAGTTCAATCACTCAACCGTGCTATTTAAATATTATAAACCTAAAACAAATGTACGGTTGTACTGTACGGTTCAACATAAAATCCCAGCTCATTATAGGCGCTTTGAAGTTTGCCGGGTTTCCAGACCATATCTCGATTGACTATGGTACGATATAGACCTCTTGCAAATAATCAATGAAAATGTTATCTTTCATTGAGCTCTTGCACGTATTCCCAAGCTGGGTGGCAAATCCATATAAACAAATGGATTACCATTCATTATTTGGTCCTCTAAACGTCGGTACTTTGAAGTTGCCATCCAACATGGCGACTTTGACGTCACCTACCATAGCCCTATAAGCATTTGTCCTCCATCAAGGAAATAAGGGGATGTTTATATGGAGGAGGGCCAGTTCTCTTGGTAGGGCTAGCCCAAGCCTGGTAACCTGGCCCAATTTGTATAGGTAATAGCATGGTTTCGAGTGCAATTTGGAAAAAACATGCACGAGTGAGTTTTTCAAAGACTATCAAAATTGCACGAGTCCGAAGGACGAGTACTATTTGAGGTCTTTGAAAAACTCACGAGTGCGTGTTTTTTCAAAATTGCACTCACAACCATGCTATTACTTATTAATAATATACATGAAAATGTTAGACAAAATGTTCTTCCAGCTACGAAGTTACATACCACTCATTGCTCCACTTCTCGAAGCTTTAATGGTTGAAAACTGCTTCATTTTGTTCACTAAATACGTCAAACGTTTTACTCATAGCATCTAACCTCTTCTAGTCTTCTTGCAGGGACTTTTATGACAATATTAAAGCAAAATTCACTCTGTATTTCGTCGAAATGTTCTTCGACAACTTTATGTTTTGGTCGCCATGTTGGATTTTCTCGTGAAGGAAAAACCATCCTTCAAAATCCGCATAGGCATTTCATTGGCTTTCCGGTAGTTTCCGGTTGTTTATTAGCCAATCAGAATGCTTAATACTCATTGAAATTTGCACTGTATTTCATTTTTCTGCACTGTATTACACCTTTTCTGCACTGTATTACATTTAAATTGCACTTCTCTCGACCAATCAGGGTGCAGTAATTTTGTCATGTATATTATTACAAAAGAAATAAGGGCCAGGTAACCACTAATTACAATCTCGCGTCATTCAGGGCTAAATCCACTTGTATGTTTGCGCATGCCTTGAATCCGCGAAAGTTTCAACCAATAGGAAAGCAGAAATATTTAGTGGTTACCTGGCCCATATTCTTTGATTGGGCCAGGGTACCAGGCTAGGCTAACCCTAGTACGTGGACTGGGATTTACCTCATGTTTACATGAGCTTTTTAAGGCTAGCCCTAGTAAGAGGGCTGGATTTCAGTTCGCGTTGGCTTGTTTACCGACTTGTGCAGCTTTCCCACGAAGCCTGTAATCATGTTTTGCAAACACGATTTGAACTTATAACAAACACATGAACAAACGCAAGTTGTAAAATAAAAAGTTGATTAAAAAATATTAGTAAAGGCAAACTTTACCGTGTATACTGAGCTCCGATTTGCTAGCCCTCCTAAGAGGGCCAGCCCTCTTGAGTGTGTTTACATGGGAAATTTCCAGTCCTCCTAGTTGAGATCCCGAGTTATTTTCTTCAGCCTACCCGCATATCAAACTACGCGTTATTTTTCGACCCTCCCGTCGTTTATCTAACTTTTTTAGTTTTAAAGATCGAATTCCTTTTCAATTGAGATCCCACGTTGTATATAAATTCACGTGCCAACGCTGTAACGCGTTGTATATAGGCGAAACATGCCGACATTTACGTACGAGGATTTCAGATCATAAAGGTATTTCGGCCCTTACAGGGAGAACACTCTCCATTTCTCAACTTTCAGCCGTTTTATCTCACTCTAGGAATAATGACCATCCCATATCTTTTTCAGATTTTAGTATTTTAGCTTCGGGAAATTCCCAACGTGTTGTTCTCATCAAAGAAAGTTTATTCATCTCTCAAGTCAACCCTACTCTCAATAACAATATCCGTTCCTTTCCTTTAACACTATTTTAATCTCTATCACTGATTCTTCACCTCTCTACCACTCCCTTTTCCTTCTCTTATTTCATCACATCTATTTTTGTATCAGTTAAGTATATTAGTCGAAATCGTGTAAATATTTATCACTCTGAAGATGTTACTTGAATAGTGACGAAACGTTAGTTAATTAAATTATGTTTTTCCAAACCTTATCGTTATGGCTTTTTTGAAAATTATTTGCTGGGCAATTATCTTCTTGACTAGACTACGCTTTCCGCCTGGTATATCAATAGCTACAATTCTGACCAAAAGATATGCGGACAATGGATCACTCTCGGAGTTTCGAAAGTTCCAACGCAATGAATTAAAACTCGGTAAAGCCAAGTTAGATCTCTCGTTTTTGGAGAAGTGTGAACGACATGATGCCATCCCTCGCTTCCTAAACTTCAAGGTATCGAATCGCCGTCTCCGAAACTCAACCGCCTACCGCCAATGCCAAAGAAAACTTCTCGCTGAAGAAATTTCCATTAAGAAATCTAGAATACGAGAACTGACCGCTCAGTCCGTAACTCTCCAGTCAAACCTTTCCAACCTTGTTTCATCCCTGGATTTGTTACATCTTAAGTCCATCGCTGATCGGGAGATTTCGAAAAAGCTTTCACAACATGAACGTTTACAGGACAAGAAATTACTCCGACTCCGTGTTGAATCATCTGGTTCCACAACCATGAATCCCAACAGCGTTATATTCAACCATTCCAGTAGAACATTATCCGATAAAGAGAAGAGTGTTCTTGCCAAAGGACTCAATTTCTCTATTCCGCCTAAGAAATTAAACTACTATGACTTTATGCTACCTTTCGAATTGCTGTATCGGAAAATCATACAAGAACCTATCTCTGCAATTTCTGGCCATGACAACGACTCTGTGAAAACTAAGCTGAAAGATATTGCTCTGTCGGGTTTTCGAAGCTATTCGCCACCGAGATCTGCGTTCTCAGACGAGGATTTTAAGATTTTAAAAGATCTTAAAGATGACAACAACATTGTAATCATGAAACCTGATAAAGGCAACGGAGTTGTGATCATGGACAAGACCGACTACCATCAGAAAATGGAAAGCATTCTGACTGACCAAACGAAATTTTCTCCTATTGAAGATGATCCTGTGAAAACCACCTTGAAGAGAGAGAACAAAGTTCGAACTTTTCTCCGTGACCTGAAGAAAAAAGAAGTTTTAACCGAGACGCAATATAAGCAACTATGTCCGATTGGTTCTCGACCGGGTATTTTATACGGACTTCCAAAGGTACACAAACCTAACATTCCACTAAGACCTATTCTCTCTGCTATAAAATCTCACTCTTACAACTTAGCTAAGTTTCTTGTTCCGTTACTCCGTCCTCTGATCTCTAATTCTTATTTAATTAACGACTCCTTTTCTTTTATCCAAGACCTATTTTCCTTAGATCTTGATACTGATAAGTTAATTATGGCCAGCTTTGATGTGACTTCTTTATTCACCAACATCCCTTTAGATGAAACTATTAATATTATTATTGACCAATTGTTTTCGACCGTCACTTTGTTTCGTGGATTCACCCGAAGTGAGTTTACCGAATTCTTAAATTTAGCCGTCAAAAATTCTCATTTTATTTTTAATGGTAAATTCTACGACCAAGTTGATGGAGTTGCCATGGGCTCTCCGCTTGGGCCACTTTTCGCTAACATATTTTTGGCTTATCATGAAAGCTTTTGGCTCGATGACTGTCCCAATCATTTCAAACCACTTTACTACAAACGCTATGTTGACGATTCTTTTATCTTATTTAAATCTCGCGACCATATTATTCCTTTCCTCGATTACTTAAATTCAAAACACAAAAATATCAAATTTACACATGAGGTTGAATCCGACAAGTCATTAGCATTTCTCGACATAAACATTAGTCGCTCCAATGGTTCTTTCGTTACTTCCGTCTACCGAAAACCTACTTTCACAGGTTTATTTACTAACTTTGAAAGCTTTTTACCAATTGCGTATAAAAAAGGCATGATTTTCACTCTCCTCTTTCGATATTTTAACCTATGTTCTTCGTACATTAAGTTTCATGAAGAACTCGACAAATTTAAACATCTTTTACTTCAAAATGGATACCCCGACAAATTCTTAGAGAAATGCATACGCGCTTTCTTACAAAAAATTTTTCACCTCCGGCAAAAACCTTTGATGTCCCTAAATTGCTATTGTCAATGGTCTTGCCTTACACTGGAAACCACGCGCTTCAAATCCGCCAACAATTAGTTAAGTTATTTTCTTCAGCCTACCCGCATATCAAACTACGCGTTATTTTTCGACCCTCCCGTCGTTTATCTAACTTTTTTAGTTTTAAAGATCGAATTCCTTTTCAATTGAGATCCCACGTTGTATATAAATTCACGTGCCAACGCTGTAACGCGTTGTATATAGGCGAAACATGCCGACATTTACATACGAGGATTTCAGATCATAAAGGTATTTCGGCCCTTACAGGGAGAACACTCTCCATTTCTCAACTTTCAGCCGTTTTATCTCACTCTAGGAATAATGACCATCCCATATCTTTTTCAGATTTTAGTATTTTAGCTTCGGGAAATTCCCAACGTGATGTTCTCATCAAAGAAAGTTTATTCATCTCTCAAGTCAACCCTACTCTCAATAACAATATCCGTTCCTTTCCTTTAACACTATTTTAATCTCTATCACTGATTCTTCACCTCTCTACCACTCCCTTTTCCTTCTCTTATTTCATCACATCTATTTTTGTATCAGTTAAGTATATTAGTCGAAATCGTGTAAATATTTATCACTCTGAAGATGTTACTTGAATAGTGACGAAACGTTAGTTAAT
>OZ036002.1:3227376-3239876 GCA_964035015.1 Corallium rubrum
CGTCTATCTATCCGTCTATCTATCCGTCTATCTATCCGTCTATCTATCCGTCTATCTATCCGTCTATCTATCCGTCTATCTATCCGTCTATCTATCCGTCTATCTATCCGTCTATCTATCCGTCTATCTATCCGTCTATCTATCCGTCTATCTATCTGTATCTGTATCTGTATCTGTATCTGTATCTGTATCTGTATCTGTATCTGTAGTTCAATCTACAGACATGTGTTTCGCTGTTCTACATCTCATCATTGTAGCTTGGAACCCATCTCGATGTGAGAACGCCATTTTATTTATCCCCCAGCAACTGCCTCTAACAGCCCCTTGTGGGACAATACTGGACATGCGCGCATGTAGATAGCTTGAAGTGCATGGTATTGGGCCAGAGCGCTGAAACTGCCACAAGGGTAATGAGCGTTGCATTATCGCTAACGGACACCTACATTAACCGAGTGCGAGGTCTGTACGGGAAAGTATTTGCCTGAGGTTTTCGTACGGAGCGAGGTTTGTGCGATAAAACCGAGGGCAAATACTTTCCAGTACAGACCGAGCAAACGAGGTTAATAAGGAATTTATTATATGGCTATTGGTTCATCTTATTTTTAAGCTTCGAGCATTGTTTTCGTCTTTGGAGCATGCTGTTTACCTTACCTGTTGACTTTTTCGTGTCGCTTCTTGACCTTCTTATTTACACCAGTTCGGCTTTTATTTGTCGTGTTTTTAGATAAACAGCTTTAAAGGAAACCAGCAGTGATGTTCCAACACATTTTATTGTTCAGAATATTTGAATAAAGATACCTATTTCTCTTTTATTACTCGGGCTACCTGTGGTAGCCGAGTCTAGGTTTCGGCTCTGTTATTTTTTTAATTTTTTTTTGTGTCGACAAATTGCAATTATTGCTTCATCCCGATAGGCTTTGCGAAACCACGCGGCGGCGGTGTATCATGGCTGATTTTCATGCAGGAGTCGTGCGTTTTTTCTCCGGCTGACGGCCTTTGGTTGTGTTGTTCGAAGTGAATTTGTGTTTTAATGATAAACACGCTCACAATGCTTACAATAGACTATAGTAGACCTGGGTTGGTCGGCGATCTCAATAACCGTACGCTGAAAATGTGCAGTACTCGATCAAACTTTATACGAAAATTCTCGAT
Source organism: Corallium rubrum (assembly GCA_964035015.1). Taxonomy (NCBI): domain Eukaryota; kingdom Metazoa; phylum Cnidaria; class Anthozoa; order Scleralcyonacea; family Coralliidae; genus Corallium; species Corallium rubrum. The sequence goes on from OZ036002.1 coordinate 3,228,529, forward strand.
CAATGTGTTCTCGATCAATTTACATGATCTTACATGTGTTAATATTAATTAAATTGTCCTGAAAATGTTGCTCAAATGCTGTAAATCAAAGAACAAAGAAAGTTGATAAAGCCAACTTGCAAGTGAAAGGTAAACATGCTGTGTTCTACATCTTTCATCGAGGTTGACATTTAACTGAAGTGACTTGTTTCTGTGATTCTGTGAATGCTGTATGTCGTTTCCTTTATTTTTGCTACCATTTCAATGTTTTGGTACACCAATATGGCCACCATTTCATTGTTTTGGTACACCAGTATGGCCACATTGCATTGTTTTGGTACACCAGTATGGCCACCATTTCATTGTTTTGGTACACCAGTATGGTCACCATTTCAATGTTTTGGTACACAATATGGCCACCATTTCATTGTTTTGGTACACCAGTATGGCCACCATTTCATTGTTTTGGTACACCAGTATGGCCACCATGTAATTGTTTTGGTACACCAGTATGGCCACCATTTCATTGTTTTGGTACACCAGTATGGCCACCATTTCATTGTTTTGGTACGCCAGTATGGCCACCATTTCATTGTTTTGGTACCCCAGTATGGCCACCATTTCATTGTTTTGGTACGCCAGTATGGCCACCATTTAATTGTTTTGGTACCCCAGTATGGCCACCATTTCATTGTTTTGGTACGCCAGTATGGTCACCATCTCAATGTTTTGCTACACCAGTATGGCTAGGTTTCGCCTTGGTTTCTGTGTTTTTATTGTTCATAGTTCGTATTAATCTTCTTTGTTATGTTGTATATATTTTAAGTAGCCCGAGTTTACGCCTAGCGGGCGTCTTGTTTGTATTCAAATTGATCGGTCGGTCAATATCGTAAAATCCCGACCTCTCCGGAACCAATCAGCGTGCGTCGTTTTGCGTACGGACCGGAAATCAAACCTAGCCATATAATAAATATATAGAGCTCAGTCGGTCGAGCATCGGACTAACAGCGGCTTTGAATCTCAGTCGCGGTCGAGTAGAGTTTTTCTCTACTTACCCAGTATGGTTCATCACTCGGAGTGGCACCTAATATCATTATTCTCCTCCTGAGTTCACTGCCCCGCAATAATTATCCCAACATTTTACTTGCTGAGTGAAACTTGTTTGATTCTCTTTCAGATGTCGGCCATGAAACCGCAGACCGTCACGATGACAGGACTGAATCTATTTCAACAATTGTTTTCTGTTTTTTTGAACGAAGAACGTAGCAGAGACAACAAGGTAAACAGTTGTTAGCCAGCGCACGCGACTTTTACCTTTGCGATCGGAAGTGAAGTGAAGTGACGTGAAGTGAAGTGAAGTGAAATGAAGTGAAGTGAAGTGAAGTGAAGTGAAGTGAAGTGAAGTGAAGTGAAGTGAAGTGACGTGGCGTGGCGTGACGTGACGTGACGTGACGTGACGTGACGTGACGTGACGTGAAGCGATGCGACGTGACGTGACGCGACGTGACGTGACGTGGGCGAAGTGAAGTGAAATAACGCGAAGTGAGGTGAAGGGAGGTGTGGTGAAATGAAATGAAATGAAATGAAATGAAATGAAATGAAATGAAATGAAATGAAATGGTAGGGTAGGGTAGGGTAGGGTAGGGTAGGGTAGGGTAGGGTAGGGTAGGGTAGGGTAGGGTAGAGTAGAGTAGAGTAGGCTAGGGTAGGGCAGGGCAGGGTAGCGCAGGGCATGGTAGCGTAGCGTAGCGTAGCGCAGCGCAGCGTAGCGTAGAGTAGAGTGGGATGGGGTGGGATGGAGTCGAGTTGAGTGGAAGACAGTGGAGTGTAAGGAAATGGAATGAAATGAAATGCAATCTATCTTCTATTTTGACTCCACAGATTCCTGGAATGGAACAGTTGTGGAGTATTGCATTATTCGCTCAATCAGGAGAAGTGAGTCAAGCGGCGATAACCTTCTTAAATTCATTTTACATTAATGGTGAGTGTAATCTTTCTTGTTTGAAAGAGCGTTTTTATATACTTTCCAAGAACTACTGTTCTGCTTTGATTAAATGGCTTTTTCTTCCTTTCTACGAACTGTTTTGGTTTGATTTTCTTTCATGAACTGTTGTGGTTTGACCGTTTTTAGATGAGAGAGGAAGCCTCAGAAGAGAAAGAGAGTTTATTAAACAGTGTATGGAAAGTCTGAAGAACGCTTCTGCTGCTTTCAACGAGGTTGGTATGATCGATAGTTCAACCCGGAGAAATTAAAACATAGCCTTCTATATGTATACCGGTATTACGTGACTTATGCCTACGCTAAACGTCTCACAATAGACGAATTTAATTCAGACGAATAATTATCAATTATTGGACGAGTCGGAGCAAAATATCATGATTTGTCAGTGGCGAGCTACTAGTTATTTGCCGATGCCGAAGGCAGAGGCAAATAACTAGTAGCGAGACACTGACAAATCATGATATTTTGCGATAGACGAGTTCAATAATTGATTTATCATTCATAAAATAGTTAAAAATTTGAAATGCCTGAAGTAAGAGATCGCCACTCTTCTCTCTGTCTTCGGCATACTAAAATCTTCGTAAAACTTACTTTTTGTTGGCACGAGTCTTCCTTTTTATCTCACTAAAACTTCCTTTTCACTATTTCTTTTCTGAAGTACATTGTCGTTAAGGATGCTTCCAAATACTCTCGATTATTTCCTCGGATAGCTGAAGAACTAGCCGCCATGTTTACGAAAATTATTTGCCGTCAGCAGCGTTATCGCTAGTGCGTATGCTCATAAAATTATTTGCAGCAGAAAATTATTTGCACTCAGTTATTTGCAAGTAAATCAACCAATCAGAATGCGGGATAGAAACGAAATGAATGATAATTTAATTAACTTTGTCCGGTAATGCGACGTCGAGTTATTGAGTTAAACGTCGAATTTCAGACGGATTTAATTATTTTAACTTGGACGCGTTGAGCCTGAAAACAATTCCGTGAACGCATGGCACGGAATTGTCACAGACAGAAGAGAAACATTTAATTCGACGCGACGATAATTCGTCGTGTAACTCGAACACGCATTATCCGTCTGACTCAGTCGAATTTAATTGCCCAGACGAATTTAATTCGTGTGTCGAATTTAATCGAGTTATACGTCGCAGTTTCGTCGAGTAAAATTCGAACCACTAAATTTGTCTGAATCAAATTCGTCTGTTCTGCGACGTTTAGCGCAGGCCTTATAATGAGTGACGGTGTTTTTCTCTTATTTAAGGACCAAGATGTGAGCTTACAGGTGATGAAGAGGGCCTTGACTTTATTAAAAGAACATCTTAAACTTTTTAAACAAAGGTCTGTATTCTAAAATAATTCTGCCTGTTTCATGCCACAGTATATTTTATTTACTTTGCTTGGCTTCGCTTGAATTTACTTGACTTCGCTTGACTTCACTTGACTTCACTTCACTTCACTTCACTTCACTTCACTTCACTTCACTTCACTTCACTTCACTTCACTTCACTTCACTTCACTCCACTCCACTCCACTCCACTCCACGCCACTCCACTCCACTTCACTTCACTTCACTTCACTTCACTTCACTTCACTTCACTTCACTTCACTTCACTTCACTTCACTTCACTTCATGTCACTTCTATTCTCTACTCTCTTTCACCTCACCTCACACTACCTTATCTTACACCACCTTACACCACACCACTGCATACACACTGCATCTCAGCTCTATTCTATTCTATTATCTCGTTTCTATCCTTGGTGACGCTCTTTTATCAATTTCTACATCGTTTTTCTATACTATATTTTGGTTCAAAACTTTCTCTTTCCAGGTTTGCTTACCATCTTAAACTATGGGCACTAGAGGGCCAAGGAATACACCCGCATCAATTCAAGCCCCACAGCAACGAGAAAGTCTACCCTATCCGAGTTATGTGCCAACCAGCAGGACTCACAGAGAAAGTAAGATTCATTTGTTTAGATTTAGATTACTGCAAGTTACGCTAACTGTTACGTGGTGTCGTATTTAACATTTGGTCATGTGTATGAGTTTTAAAACCTGGTAAAGGTCGCGCTAACTGAATTTACAATTAAGAAATCAGATAATAAACGGCACAAACAAAAGACCGTTTATTACCACATTTCTTAATTATATATTCAACGTGAGACATTGGGTGCTAATATACACCATTGTCTAATCTAATTTATACAATAATTTGAATAGTACGTGCGTTTTTATTGGTCGATAGCCATGATCTATAAAAGGACAGATGCACAGATTACGTCACTGACGTGGTCTGATTTCTCTAAACCAATCACGGATCTCACTGCAACACCACGAGCCAATGACGTTGCTTGACTTGTATAGATCATGGGTCACGTCAGATGAAGTGATTTATCTTTCTCAATGCCCCAGAAATTCGCCGGGGAAATTTAATAAGTCCGTTGAAACATAATTTTTCTATTTTTTATTGTATAAAACAAATAGATTCCATTGTTTTGATGTCTGTTCAGTTAGAGATGCACAGATGACGTCGCAACGTGGTACGAACATCAGTGACCCACTGATGTTCTTACCACGTTGTGACGTCATCTGTGCATCTATAACTGAACAGACAACGGCAAAATGGAATCTATTTGTTAAATGCACCAATACCACCAAGTCCCTCGTGAATTCTACTATAATAGACGATTGAGAAGCTATTTCATATCGTGTATCGTGTTTACCAGGGATTACAGACACGAGAACAACAAAAATCACTCGGCCTATCACCTCGAATGTTTGTAAAACATTACTCGGTCAAGGACTGAGTAATTTTCATTGTCCTCTCTTGTTTGTAACCCCTGGTAAAGCAATCCCGCTCGTTTATGGAATATTACTTACACACTGAAATAAAAGTTTGAGTTCAGAATGTATTACGCCAAGAATGGGACGGATACAGTGAATAATCAATCTTGTTTCATTTGGTTTAGGGAACTTTTAAGATGAATTCCACCGACCTGGTCGCCGAGTTACGGGCGGAGGTGACTTGTTGGTGCAAGAAACTGCAAGAGAAACGAGATCAAGTGAAACAAGTCACCGACGAAACGAAGTTATCCGGTCCCTCAATCTCTTCTCCTTTCTCGTCCTTCTCGTCGTTCTCTCCGCCTTTAACTCCTCCTTTTCGACTGATTTCTCAAGGCCACGAACTAACGCCTGATCTAGACGAGAAGTCACTGGGCGAGGTCGGCTTCAAGGATCTTCAGGTACAGTGATCCTAGCTTGTAACACAGTCGCGGCTTGGAACGACTGATGAGTTTGTTTGGTTTTATTTCATTACTGGGTTACCGTTGCTGGGTTACCGTCGCTATATTACAGTCGGTAGGTTACAGTTGCTAGGTCACAGTTGCTAGGTTACAGTTGCTAGGTTACAGTCTCTAGGTTACCGTTGCTATGTTACAGTTGCTAGGTTACAGTTGCTATGTTACAGTTGCTTGGTTACAGTCGCTAGGTTACAGTTGCTAGGTTACACTTGCTAGGTTACAGTCGCTAGGTTACCGTTGCTATGTTACAGTTGCTAGGTTACGGTTGCTATGTTACAGTTGCTAGGTTACCGTTGCTATGTTGCAGTTGCTAGGTTACAGTCGCTAGGTTACCGTTGCTATGTTACAGTTGCTATATCACAGTTGCTAGGTCACAGTTGCTAGGTTACAGTGCTAGGTTACAGTTGCTTGGTTACAGTCGCTAGGTTACAGTCGCTAGGTTACATTTGCTAGGTTACCGTTGCTATGTTGCAGTTGCTAGATTACACTTGCTAGGTTACATTTGCTATGTTGCCGTTGCTATGTTACAGTTGCTATGTTGCCGTTGCTATGTTACAGTTGCTAGGTTACAGTTGCTATCTTACAGTTGCTAGGTTACCGTTGCTATGTTACAGTTGCTAGGTTACAGTCGCTAGGTTACCGTTGCTATGTTACAGTTGCTAGATCACAGTTGCTAGGTCACAGTTGCTAGGTTACAGTCGCTAGGTTACCGTTGCTATGTTACAGTTGCTAGGTTACCGTTGCTTGGTTACAGTCGCTAGGTTACAGTTGCTAGGTTACAGTTGCTACATTGCAGTTGCTAGATTGCAGTTACCATGTTACAATTGTTGTTTCAGTTGCTAAGTCACCGTTGCTGAGTTACGGTTGCTAGGTTACAGTTGCTAAGTCACCGTTGCTAGGTTAAAGTTGCCAGGTTACCGTTACCATGTTACAGTTGCTAGGTTACAGTTGCCAAGGTTATGGTATTTAAGCGGCTTATCTGTTTTGAGAACGGGTTGCAAATTGAAGGGTTAATCAAGGTATTGCATGTATGAATACGCGCGTACGCAACAGAATTTTTGTTTTGTGACGTAATGTTGTGACCTCATACTGATGTCATCAAAAACTTGTTCTTTCCAGTTGGTGTTTGTGTCAGTTGGCGCCGGTAGAAGAGACTGTAACAACGAGTCAAGTCTGCGTGGTTCGTCGCTGCTGCCAATGCCGAATCACGAATCGATTCCAATGTTTATATTACTTGAGGAACCTAACTTTACTCAGTTGTTTGACTTAATGCAGCTCCTACTGAACTTTATCAGCAGAGAGAGAAAAGCATCCGAGGTCACACAAATCACGTCCTTCAGTAAACTTGGTACGAGCAGAATATTTATATTGTTAAATGTTGTTTAACTCAGGTCTTTTTAAATATTCAGTGCTTTTTCTGTGTGGTATTTAACTGTGTTTGGATGTATATTTATCATGAAATAGATTGCAGGTTGTCTTACGTTGCATTTATTGTTGCGTTGGATTGGGTTGCGTTGTAATGCGATGCTATGCGATGTGATGCGATGTGATGTGGTGTGTAGTGTAATGTGTTAGGCTGTACTGTGATGTGATATGTTGTACTGTTGTATGCCGTGGTGTGTTGTGCTGTGATGTGATGTGATGTGATGTGATGTGATGTGATGTGATGTGATGTGATGTGATGTGATGTGATGTGATGTGATGTGATGTGATGTGATGTGATGTGATGTGATGTGATGTGATGTGATATGGATGTGCTGTGATATGCTGTCTATGTGATGTGGATGTGATGTGGATGTGATGTGGTGTGGTGTGGTGTGGTGTGGTGTGGTGTGGTGTGGTGTGAAGTGATCAGTGTGAAATGGTCTGCTGTATTGTGCAGCAGTGCAGTGCTGCGCTGTATTGTGCTGTGCTGTGCTATATTGTGCTGTGCTGTGCAGTGCTGTGCTGTATTGTGCTGTGCTGTATTGTGCTGCGCTGTATTGTGCTGTGCTATATTGTGCTGTGTGGTGCAGTGCTGTGCTGTATTGTGCTGTACTGTATTATGCTGTGCTGTATTGTGCTGTGCCGTGATGTGTTGCGTTGCATTTTATTGTGCCGTGTTGATAGTTCTCGCATGATATTTTAGACCAGGTCTTGTATTGCAAATCATCTAAAATCTTCTATTTTTTTCTTTCCTTAGATTCGGAAGAGATAAATATTGAGAACTACGAGAAAGAAACAATGCGCCAACAAGTGATCTACGACGATCCAGGCACACTGTCGCAAGTGCAGCATTTGTCGCAAATAGTCTGGGATCTACTCATGTTTTTGCCAACAAATTCCTCAATTCGCCGAGATCTGGAAACGTTTGGGAAATCTGAGGTGAATAATAAATTAAGAATTTATTACAGTTTGGCTAGAGCATAAAATGTGGGACTAAAGCCGTGTTTACACAGCCAAAATTTAAGCACGCTTATGTTAAGCGTGCTTAAAATGCGCCACCTTGATGCGTTTACACGGTCATTTAATAATCCCTTACTAAAACACGTACACCATTATTCAACATGGCGGACGAGCTATATTTTTGGTTTTGGAAGCTTCGTATGGGTAGCGTGCGTTAAAGAACAACGGAAGACATCGGTACACGAGAAGGAGTAATAGCTAAAAGAAAGAAACAAACAAAGGAACAAAGAATAGCGAGATGGAAGCTTCTACAGCAGGGCAAAAAAATGCATTTTATCGTATTAATAACACCGTATTAATAACAAGCGTTTTTCATTCCCGTTGCGTTTACACGGCCAAGTTAAGCGCGATTAACTGATCGTGTTCAGTTTAATCCACCTCCTTGAGGTAGTGCAAACTAATCGCGATTAATTTACGCCGATCTGTTTACACGGACATTTTAAGCCCGCTTAAAGTCAGATGTGGCTCAGATCCCGCTTAAATTATGACCGTGTAAACAGGGCTTAAGGTGGCTCCATACAGTTTTTGAAAAATGGAAAATACAAGTTTGAGAGTCCAAAACACGTGATTAAACAATTCGGAAAAAGAAAAAAACTATATGTTACGAATAGTTAAACTGTCGGACAATCCCAAACTGTTCCCAAATAAATAGCAACAGTCGTTGCTATGGCAACAATGACGTTTCAAAATGGCTGCCAATTACCCTTCAAACTAGTTTAATTCGAAAAGAACTTTGGTAACCCCCATTTTTTTTTTCATTAGAACTTTCCTGGAAGTATGAGTAATCAATAAGCTGATTTTAAAAAAAATCTGTAGAACGAATTTTTTTAAAAATTAATAAACATGATTTTTCCGATAAAAAAATTATTCCTTCTACAGAATTTTTTTAAAATCAGCCTATTGATTACTCATACTTCAAGAAAAGTTTTAATGAGAAAAAAATTGCGGGTCACCAAAGTTTTTTCCGAATTAAATTAGTTTGAAGGGTAATTGGTAGCCATTTTGAAACGTCATTGTTGCCATAGCAACAACTGTTGCTATTTATTTGGTAACAGTTTTAGATTGTCAGACTGTTTAATTATGCATAACATTTAGTTTTATTCTTTCTTGGAATTGTTTATGCACGTGTTTTGGACTCTCAAACTTGTATTTCCCATTTTTCAAGAAACTGTGTGGAGCCACCTTAATATTTAATCAATGCGCGCAGGAAAGTCGCGTTAAGACCGCTGACGTGACGGAGTCATATGATAAAAAAGCTTATTGTTCTCGATCTCAGGATGTGAGAGGTCAATACGCTTTGTCTGGACCCTTAAGTTTCGGCGGGAAAATTTCTGAGTTTTAATTTGAATGAAAATAACAGAAGATTAGGCATGATGGAAAATTTTGAACACCAATACGTCCCGGGACATTAGTGTTGCTTCCTTTGAAAGTTGTTTATCTACAAACAAGGCAAATAAGTGCTTAACAGATATAAATTGAAGCAAAGCGGACAAGCTCAATGGTAAAGTGATTGGCAACATATGAAGCTAATAACAGAGAAGAAAACGAACCAAAAGCGATGTAATAAAGTGGCAGTTTATAGTTAGTTTCAGAAATTACAGCTTGATGTTAGTAATACTTGTCAGTTGTTTGCTGTGCAAGCTGTGTTAGTACTGTAATACTCAGAAAAACTCTGAGCTCTAAGTGGGACTCGAACCCGCAACCTTCTGAATGCTAGCCAGACGCTCTAATGGTTACAGCGTCTGGCTAGAGCGTCTCTATGAGCGTCTAGGTTAGAGCGTCTCTATGGTTAGAGCGTCTGGCTAGCATTCAGAAGGTTGCGGGTTCGAGTCCCGCTTAGAGCTCAGAGTTTTTCTGAGTATTACTAACTAACACAGCTTGCACAGCAAACAACTGACAATTATGGCAATTTATAGTTTATATAAATTATGGCTAATGATATAGCAATTTCACTTTGTTCTGTCCACGAAGTCATCACGTGCTTAGCTGACAGTCTGTACATGACTATCGTGTACACAAACAACCCATTGTCACAAGAATGCAACCTTTGTCTATGCCACAACAAAGGCATGCACTACACAACTAGCACTAATCCTAAGTATGCCATTAGTCACCCCGTCCATTCGCGCATCTTAGAGAATGCAAGGTCGATAGAATTTAGCCAAAATTCATAACAGAAAGTACAATTCCTTACCTGAGCAGCTGAGCCGAGCCGATCACGGCCAACGCGAACAACTAAAATCTACGGCTCAAATCGTCGGGTCAACGATTAGGAGAAAAGCAAGGAATGGCCATTCTTACACGAAATGCTTTGTCGAGAGCCTTGTAAAGCATGTTGATTTTACTATCGGTAAACAAATATTTCCCTGGTCTTCGGACTAGCGAACGATCGTCAACATAACAGTTAGGAACTTGGAACCAGAGGACTGGGACCAAAGACCCCGATTTGGGGACTTTTTCATCGGAGTTTCCCAGAGTCTCCGTTCCTTGGTAATGACCAAAAGGATCGCAGGCTCTGGGTACGAGATTGGGTCCGATCCAACAGGAGTGCCAGGGCCCTTACCATCACTCCGACCTTGTTCCTCCCGTTTTCTGAGGGCCCTTACCTTCAGAACTGCACTTTCCGTCACCCAGAATTTTGCCACAAAAATTGTGTTTAATGATTAATGCCTTATTAATTAACAATTAGTCACCGAAGTCGAGGTGACTATCGGTGAATACTTACCGAGCCGCGAAGCGGCAAGGTAAATACACCGATAGTCACCGAGACTGAGGTGACTAATTGTTTTAGTATAATTTCAGAGGTTGATAAAAACCAATCACATTGAAACAAAAAGTTTTAGGCAACTGCATGCTTTCATTTTAGCAGTGGTGATTCTGTTTATTCACAGACGATGTTAGCAAGCCACAGTCTTTGTCAGTAAATAATTTTAAAAAAAAAGAGTAAACAACATCCTACTTTGGAACTGAACTTGTACATACATTCAAATATATGCCAAAAAGACTTTTATTCTGGTGTTTTGGCTTCTGTGATACACACTTTTTGCACTTAATTCATGTTCATTATGTTCTTCACTCATGACCGAAGTTTTCGAAAACATCGCTACGACCAAAACCTAACCAAAACGTGCTAGAAAATACGAAGAATTATAGAAAATATACTTGCTTACCTTTACAAAGTTTTGTTTTTATGATATTTGATATGTACAACATCTCAGTGATAAATGTTTTCAGTATTATGCTCTTTTGTTTGTTTCAAAAACTACAGACACCATCTCATAATTCAAAATGACAACTCTGAGGGGGAGACTGAAACGAGTAAAGTCAGTGCAGTGTTAAATAAGTACCAGTCTCTTTTCCAAAACTACTTTTGAAGAACAATTTCTTGTGATGCAATAGTCACCGCGCTAAGCGGTGACTATCACCTCAGATTCACCGCTGAGCGGACCAATCAGAAAGCTGGAAAGCCTCTTTTCCACTATGAAATTATACTAACCTCGTTTAAACGGGGAAATATTTGTCTTCGGGTTTTTCCGCACAAACCTCGCTCCTTCGAGGCTTGGTCTGTACGAAAACCTCAGGCAAATACTTTCTATTCAGGCGTTACACTCGGTTAACA
>OZ036002.1:3242376-3252376 GCA_964035015.1 Corallium rubrum
TTTCTGATCTCATCGAATCTATTAGGTAACGGACTTATCAGAACCCCCTTCTTCTAGTTCAATGTTAATTTCTTTAAATCTTTAAATCTATATAATGGGACCTGTAGAAACAAAAGAAATTTAGGTAAACATAGTATTATTAAATAATATACAATGTAGTGTGTAGACTTCCTCCAAGTCCGCCTTTTAGCGCTAGTTTTTGCGGGCGAGCGGAAAGGCGGGAGAGCGGAAAAGCGGGAGGAAAGAGGCGGACTTGTTTCGCTTGCAGGTTTTTGAATCTGGTGGGAAATCGCTGAAATATACATCGCCCTGTTTTGACGTGTTTCGGGTTGTCGTACATGCAATGGAAAGTGGTTCTACCCCTACTAAAACGTTTTCAAGAGTCTGTTTAACTCCGACTTCCAAAGATAGCACTTGCATAGCAATTTAGCGTGAATATAATTACTTCCCGAATTACGTCACCGGTCGAAAAATTCACCGGTGAATTTTGGCGCGCTGCAGGTGGGAAAAGTCCTTTTCAACGAGGAACCGAAAGGCCAAAAATGTCGAAAGGTCAAAAATGTTTGAAAAGGACTTTGAGAAAGTGTATATAGTGTGGTGTGAGGCGTCATGAAAACGGCTCACGTAGAATATATTTGCAAGCTACAGTTGATTTTCTTTCTTTTGAGTTGAATAGATGTCAAACTAAGCGAAATATCTTATAAAAAGAGACTGCATACTTTAAATGTGTCACCGCTCTGCTATGATAAAAAATTCGGGATTTGGTGTTTTTCTCACAAGTTACTATTAAGGACTTATTAACCGAGTGCGAGGTCTGTACGGGAAAGTATTTGCCTGAGGTTTTCGTACGTGAGGGCTTCGAGCGTTGTTTTCGTCTTCGGAGTATGCTGTTTACCTTTACATGTTGACTTTTTCGTGTCGTTTCTTGGCCTTCTTGTTTACACCAGTTCGGCTTTTATTTATCGTGTTTTTAGATAAACAGCTTTAAAGAAAACCAACAGTGATGTTCCAACTCATTTTATTGTTTAGAATATTTGAATAAAGATACCTATTTCTCTTTTATTTGTATTCAAATCAACTCAGAAATCTTCTCACCAAGACTTACAGGCCGAGAAAAAAGCGTATTGACCCCGAGGTCAATATCGTAAAATCCCGACCTCTCGGGAACCAATCAGCGTGCGTCGTTTTGCGTACGGACCGGAAATCAAACCCAGCCATATAATAAATCATGGTTATATGGACTTGAACATTTAAGATTATGTTAGTTTTATTAATCACGACCGTACACGACTTAGTTTAAATCCTAGTCTTAAACTTAAAGTTCCTTTATGTAAAACAAGCTCTTTCAAAGGCTCCTATTTTAACCGGATTGTTAATCTATGGAAATCAGTGTTCAAAACAGCTCCGCCTAGTAGCTTCCAGACAATATCTACTTTCAATAACTTTCTCCGTTGAACATATTCTCCTTTATTTCTTTCAGTTTTTGACATAGACATGCCATGTACTTGGGTTTTTTTGTACGTGACTGTCCTTGTCCTGGTCTGATTTCTGTAAACCAATTACGGATGTCATTGCAATATCACGAGCCAATGACGTTGCTTGATTTATATATCATGGATCACGTCAGCTAACGCGATTCATGTTATTCAAGCTCCGAAAATTCCCTAGGAAAATTCAGCAAATGGTTCCATTTTCCCGTTGTCTGTTCAGTTATAGATGTACAGAGGACGTCACAACGTGGTAAGAACATCAGTGACTCGCCTTGGCGGCCCGTGGGCCACTTTTTTGTTCTTATCACATTGAGATGTTTTCTAGGCATCTATTAAAGACTTATTAACCGAGTGCGAGGTCTGTACGGGAAAGTATTTGCCTGAGGTTTTCGTACAGACCGAGCGACGAAGGAGCGAGGTTTGTGCGATAAAACTGAGGGCAAATACTTTCCAGTACAGACCGAGCAAACGAAGTTAATAAGGAATTTATTATATGGCTATTGGTTCATTTTATTTTTAAGCTTTTCGTCTTCGGAGTATGCTGTTTACCTCACCTGTTGACTTTTTCGTGTCGCTTCTTGGCCTTCTTATTTACACCAGTTCGACTTTTATTTGTCGTGTTTTTAGATAAACAGTTTTATTAAAAGAAAACCAGCAGTGATGTTCCAACACATTTTATTGTTCAGAATATTTGAATAAAGATACCTATTTCTCTTTTATTTGTATTCAAATCAACTCAGAAATGTTCCCGCCAAAACTTACACGGCTGAGAAAGAAGCGTATTGACCGGCAGGTCAATATCGTAAAATCCCGACCTCTCAGGAACCAATGAGCTTGCGTCGTTTTGCGTACGGACCGGAAATCAAACCCAGCCATATAATAAAACTCAAGTACTGAACGGACAACGGCAAAATGGAATCTATGTTAATGCTATCATAAATGTCTAAGTGTCTGGTTTGTCTTTTTTCGCAGCATTTGGTCCGACATGAGGCTAGCCGGGGATTATTCAACTTGTGTCTGATCAAAGAAAACTCCAATGTCAATATGTTACTGGAAGCTCTCCTAAACTTTCTGCCTCTGGCAAGGAAAATGAGATGTGTAAAAGTATCAGGGATTCGTTCTGTTGGCCCTAGCTGTCGAGAGTACTTCATTCTGCTCTTGAGGCTTGTAGATACACTGCCTTCTAAGAGAACCGAGAAAGAGGTAAGGCCTGTGAACTCCATTCATTCTTCATACCGGGATTTACCTCGGTCTCCAGCAGTGAGAGGCAACCACTGACCTATATATAACTGGACTGCGCGGGTGCATTATATCAATGACTGAAAGAGAGTGACCAATCCAAGATGGCAGTTTATGGGTCCTTTCGCCCATAGTATAGTAACCGCTGACTTAAATGAATTTATAACTGAATCGATCGACATGCGGGCGCAGCTGAGCCCACAGTCAAGGAAACATGTTGGACAGAATACGGTCAGCGTTTGCTACCATGTGAGAGAAAACTCGTATTTCCGCCATCTTTGTTCGGTTACTTTTTGGACGGGATCTGCAGTCCAGTTATATATAGGTCAGTGAAGGCAACGCGCCAAAAGCACACGCCACCTATGCTTCCCGATCTTAAGACGGATTTCTATTTAGTGCTTTCAATCAATCAATTAATCAATCAATCAATAATCTTTATTTAAACACGGTATCACTTCATTAATACATGCTCTTCCAGTGAGCCGTATACAATTTTTAAGAATAATTACAAATATAAGAAAAAACAACAAAAAAACCCAATTACAAATATATAGAGTACGTATAAATTATTTCCAATCTTTTATAATAATACCTAATAACTATAATAACCTAACTACGATTTAAATCTTTTTTAAAAGATCTCACATTGTCTTGACTTCTTATATCTCTCGATAGACTATTCCAGAGAACCGCTCCCTGATAATGAAAGCTGTTTTTGCCAGCTTCAGAATATGGTCTTGGGACATAAACATACTCTGAGTTTCTCAAGTTATGAGAATGTACAGAAGTTATGTTTTCAAACATGTTAGTTAAATAACTTGGTGCCCTGTTAATCATTATTTTATACATCATCAGAGCTAGTTGTTTCGATCTCCTCATTTCAAGATTATCCCATTTAAGCTCATCCAGCAACTCAGTAGATTGTCTGTTATAACTTGAAAAAGTAACTACTCTGGCAGCTCTGTTTTGTAACTTTTCGCTTTTTGTCGCACGATCAACATTTGTAACTTTTCGCTTTTTGTCGCACGATCAACGTTTTGCGATCGCTTTCTTTTGTCTTAAGCCGGTTTTCCAGCTCAGAGCTCATGAGACAAAACTTCGCACGAAAAAAGTCGCCTAGTGGAAAACCGGCTTTATGGACTCTGTTCCCCTTTAAGCCTGGTTTTCATATACCGTAATTCATCGCCGATCATCGGCGATACAGCTTTGCGATGAATTGCGATGAAATAGGATTATGAAAACCGACAACCGGGGACAATCCCCGATTATCGGCGATCATCGCAAGAACCAAAAAAATTTGTTTCCCCCGATGATCGCCAACCGTCGCCGATGAATTAAGACAAGCAAAACAAATGAAAACCGAAATCCGATGAAATAAGACAAATTAGGACCCAGTCTCTGGAAGAAAACCAAGCACTCCAAACATGCTTGAAATTGCCATAATTCTTCGGTTCTTCCCTTGTCTCAAATATTTTTCGCACCCAGAAACTCTTCTTGCTATATTTCTTACACAGTACCAGCGCTATGACGAGTGAAAGCTTCGTATAGAGTAATAATCTGTTGTTTAGGGGGCGCCCATTTTGACAAAAAAATATTATTTTTCCGCATTGATCGGTTATCGACGGCGACTCCCCGATCGTCGCAAATGTGAGCATCGGCGATGATCGGCGATGAAATGCGACAAATGAAAACCATGCTTAAGAGCTCACGGGACAAAGAAAGCGATTGCAAAACGTCGCTCGGTCGACAAAAGAAGTTGAAGGGAAATCCGCCTTTATAGTTTCTTTAACGCTAATTTGTTAATATCTCGTTGTCCTTTTAGGTATTACAAACAAGTTTGGACTCGCTTGCTTCATATTTAGCCGAATCGATCATCAGGTATAGTATTGCGCTTCTTTTTAGCTCGCTTCAGTTGGCTCCCAAACCGTATAAAGTGTTTATGAAACCAAAGTTTTGGATTTGAAGTGAAGTGAAGTGAAGTGAAGTGAAGTGAAGTGAAGTGAAGTGAAGTGAAGTGAAGTGAAGTGAAGTGAAGTGAAGTGAAGCGAAGCGAAGCGAAGCGAAACGAAGCTAAGCTCATAATTTAAATAACCAATTTCCAAAGAATAAAATAAATGTGACATGTACTTTTCGAGATATGACGTGCCAAAGTTGCCTTGCTGATGTTAGAAATAAGGAAAGATTGGAATTGATATATTAAGCAGATGACGTATGTCGTTGGATTATTACTCGGGCTCAACCACAGGGTTGGCGGAGTCTAGGCTTCGTTTTTTTCTCTCTATTTTTTCCCCTTTTTTTATTTGGGGGGTGGGTTCCACAAAATGGATTATAGCATGATCCCGTCAGGCGTTGCGAAACTGTAAGGCGTGCTCGATTTTCGAGTTAGTGAATTCATGAGTAGTTGATCAGTAATGTTGCTGACAAGATTTGTCCATGAAGACAGAATAGACGAGTATATTACAGACGGGAGAAAATGTTCAAAATGCCGTGTTGACATCAGTACCGTATTAGTAGGAAGCCTTGACTTGACTCTTGAGGACTAGAGGTACAAGGAAGAGCCACATATAATATCAAAGAACATATACGTAGTGTTTACCTAGTATTAAACGCCTTACTGTTTGGTCCAACAACTACGAAACACATGTGGTAGGCACCGAATAATGCAAAAAATACGTTTAGATGTGTATTAGTCGTCTCCCTATCATGAAGGTGTCGTATTACATTGGAAATGTGTTTCAAAAAGGCATGTTTAAATATTTTCTGTTGGTACGATTTACATGTATTCTATATCGGAACCATCGCTTGAATCTGCCGAATTCAGTACTATAGAGAATCATCCTCAGAAACATGAGAAAATTTTTCATGATGTCTTACACTGCTAAAGTCAACCGAAAAATTTCGGCTGACTCGAGCGGGATTTGAACTCGCACCTTCGGGATTCCGGTCCGCCGCTCTACCTGTTGAGCTATCGAGCCGCACAGGGATTGGAGGCAAGTTCTATCCAACTTAAGTGCACGAGATATTCTCGCGACAACTTAACGCTAATCCGTGAGGACGTGCAGTGTTTCAATTCTATTACAGAATCATCCTCAGAAACATGAGAAAATTTTTCATGATGTCTTACACTGCTAAAGTCAACCGAAAAATTTCGGCTGACTCGAGCGGGATTTGAACTCGCACCTTCGGGATTCCGGTCCGCCGCTCTACCTGTTGAGCTATCGAGCCGCACAGGGATTGGAGGCAAGTTCTATCCAACTTAAGTGCACGAGATATTCTCGCGACAACTTAACGCTAATCCATGAGGACGTGCAGTGTTTCAATTCTATTACAGAATCATCCTCAGAAACATGAGAAAATTTTTCATGATGTCTTACACTGCTAAAGTCAACCGAAATTTTTCGGTTGACTTTAGCAGTGTAAGACATCATGAAAAATTTTCTCATGTTTCTGAGGATGATTCTGTAATAGAATTGAAACACTGCACGTCCTCACGGATTAGCGTTAAGTTGTCGCGAGAATATCTCGTGCACTTAAGTTGGATAGAACTTGCCTCCAATCCCTGTGCGGCTCGATAGCTCAACAGGTAGAGCGGCGGACCGGAATCCCGAAGGTGCGAGTTCAAATCCCGCTCGAGTCAGCCGAAATTTTTCGGTTGACTTTAGCAGTGTAAGACATCTTGAAAAATTTTCTCATGTTTCTGAGGATGATTCTGTAATAGAATTGAAACACTGCACGTCCTCACGGATTAGCGTTAAGTTGTCGCGAGAATATCTCGTGCACTTAAGTTGGATAGAACTTGCCTCCAATCCCTGTGCGGCTCGATAGCTCAACAGGTAGAGCGGCGGACCGGAATCCCGAAGGTGCGAGTTCAAATCCCGCTCGAGTCAGCCGAAATTTTTCGGTTGACTTTAGCAGTGTAAGACATCATGAAAAATTTTCTCAGTACTATAGGTTTTGTGGTTTTGTCTAGTCTACTGAAAGTATTAAGATCGTTTATAAATTATTCGGCTAAACGGGCTTGTTTACACCAAAGTGCTTCATGCAACCAAGTACTTCATATAAGACCATTTATAGAGAATTTGTGTCGAGCACTCTTCTAATCATGAGAGTTTTGTACTTTTTAACAAACACGTAATATGCACACGCTGTTCCTCAGGTTTTCTAGATGTGCGAAGACTGCGCCAATATTTGCAGAAATCAGTAGCCCGAGTGAACGCCTAAGCAGGCGTTAAAATCCATCCTTGTTATGCATTAACCGAGCGATTAATTTCTTCAAAAATGGATAAGTCTAGGCAGACTTTGAGAGTTTATAGCTCAAAGACCACGCAGCAGTGAATGCTCCTTCATGCTGATCTGTTCAAAACCGCGAGATTTTTTTTGCTTCATGGACAGTTTAGCCTTGACTGACATTCTCAAACTCTTTAATAATTCTTGAGCTAATTAGCGAATTAAAGAAACATATTTGGTCATATGCATATTAGTTTTGAGACCCGGTCAAGGTCGTGCTAACTGAATTCATAATTATGAAATCAGATAATAAACGGCACAAACAAAATATCGCTTATTTACACATTTCTTAATTGTAAATTCAACAAGAGACTGTTGGGTACTAATATACACCATTGTCTAATCTAATTGCACCCATATCGCAAAGTCCTTCGCGAATTCTACTATAATAGACGATTGAGAAGCTATTTCATAAACTCGTGTATCGTGTTTACCAGGGGTTACAAACACTCGAGAACAACAAAAATCACTCGGCCTATTACCTCGTAATTTTCAATGTTATCTCGATCATGTTTTACAAACACTCAAGAACAATGAAAATTACTCGGTTAACGGCCTCGTGATTTTCATTGCCCTCTCGTGTTTGTAACCCTTGGTAAAACAGTCCCACTGGTTTATGAAATATTACTTACAAAGTATTTTTATTATTAATTATTTTAGTCATGAAAGTTTGGAGAAGGGACGAAGTTCACACGAAGACGAAAGCCTGAGCGGCATGTTAAAACTCTGTGCAGTGGTAGTTCGCCAGAATCCATCGTTCAGAGATTCTGATAAAAGTTTGGTAGGTGGATGATCGGACGTGTGACAAGGCCTTTGTTCTTCGCTGTCAATGTTTTGTTGTTTTTTCTTTTTCTTAGGAATTTATGAAGGATCTCTTTGAACAGTGTCTTTTCGATCTGCCAAAGGATTCTAGCCATTTACAAGTTGTTCCAAAATGCCGCTCTAAGGTAAAAAAATGTGTGTGTATGGTAAATTATGGTGAATCTTGTCTGTCTGTCTGTCTGTCTGTCTGTCTGTCTGTCTGTCTGTCTGTCTGTCTGTCTGTCTGTCTGTCTGTCTGTCTGTCTGTCTGTCTGTCTGTCTGTCTGTCTGTCTGTCTGACTGACTGTCTGTCTGTCTGTCTGTCTGTCTGTCTGCCCGCCCGCCCGCCCGCCCGCCAAGCCCGCCTGCCTTCCTGCCCCCCCGTCCATTCATGTTTCCATCTGTTCCTCCATCCTCCAGTTCATCTGCCCTTCCATCCGTCTCTCCCTTCCTCTTACCCTCCCTCCATCCATCAATTTTCTGACCCCTGTTCCTCCCACCTCTTCCCATCCATCCATCCATCCATTCAACATCGTAATTGTTCTTCTTTCTTTTGTTCTTTATCAGGCATCAAGACTAGCTGCCTTCGAGCTTTTGTTGGAACTGAGTCGTGAATCCGAACGAAATTTTGTGGAACTCCAAAATTTGTTGACAAGGCACCATTCGTCTGGTAAGTTGCAACGTTGATGGTTTACATAGCCAATGCAACGTTTTAAAAAACTGACGTTCTTTGTTCAGATTTTGCGTCATATTTTTTCCAACATTGTCGGTGCTTTTTTTTTGGTTACTGAAATTTTATAGGATTTATAGCGAGCAAAAAATTGCATGTTAAAGTCAAGTAAAACCACTTTATTTATAGAGGGTAATATATAACAATATTTAGATACTGACTAGAAATACATAAATGCAACACCCCTCGCCTGCTTTTACATGCTTTTTTAAATACACCCCACCCACCTCACCTTCCAATTAAAATAAGCACTCCTGATATACAGCAAAAACAAATGATAATCCTCAGGATAATTACAGAATATGATTAGGATGACTAAAAGAAAGTTGAACATATCAAAGGAAAACTTACAGATTTCATATTAAACTCTGGTTGTAAAAATATATTGTTTTCAGCCATTTAGGAGGTTTCCAAAGGAATTACTTTTATGTTTTGCAAAGGCAAGATTAAAAGTTAAAAGCTCAAAAACTACATTTATAATAGGAGATAAAAACAACAGACAACCTTTCAGTCTGTATAATACAGGACAAAAGAAGATGGACAAAGCCTATGAGTATTTATGATAACTGATAAGTGCTTGCAATTAAGTGAATGAAAACATCACGTCCACAGTGGCAAAGGGAAAGCACGAAAACGTGAAGCTGTATACTGCTTAATGGCCGGCAAAAAATTGAAAACGACATATTAAAGGGACAAGGTATAAAACTTTATATGATAGTTGCTAGATTAAGTTTTATATACAGTAACTGACGAGTGTCTAAAAGGGTTCTATTTAAACGTCTTGCCATTCTTGGCGTTTACAGAATATATTAATGAATAAATGCTGATTACAATCAGCAAAATAAATAAATACAAATGTCTTACCGTCATCTTTAAAATGATATTGAGACCACTGAGTGACCTGTGACCACAAACACTACAATTCAGATCGAGATTTTGTTTACCATACGGCGTTTGGCTTCTTCAGGTTTTCTCTTCAAGATATTAAACCGGCTGTTTGTATCCTGCTTTTATTCGTTGTTCTGCTTCTTTCCGTTTAAAACGAAACCATTTGAAACCATTTTGTTTCGCAAAATATGGAAATTATATAAAGTTTGTTTCAAGTATTTTTACCGAGTATTTTTACCGCGTGACATCCTACGACGTATATATATATATATATTTACAAACTATTTCCAGATTTTGTCTCCCTTGCTTTTTCTACACGCGTGTAAAGTGGACTCCACGCATGTCGAGATTAGCACCCTCACCGGGCTCCGGGCCTTCGGCCAGTCGCCCGGCTCGGGGATAACCTAATGGCCCTCACCCCTTAAGGTGGCTCCCTATAGTTTCAATAAATACGCGCTATTTCATACGCTCATTGTCTAATGTTATTCACAAGTTTAAAAATTTGTTAGATAAATACTAAGTAGACCTTACTATAGCAGAACTATCGCAGATATAAAATATCTAT
>OZ036002.1:3269876-3374876 GCA_964035015.1 Corallium rubrum
GTAATAGTATCTCAGCGCATTGGCAGCGTCGTCAAAGTATAGCCATGGTTTATCCTTCGTCTTGTCTCATTCTTTATTAGTTGTTAGTTTTCCCCCTCTTTTACTGGTGCGTGAAGCTACTTTATATAATATATACTTGATAGAGGATTTTTCTTATCAAACCACAAACTACCACAGCTATGCAAGCTCATGTCGGTTTGCGTCTTGTGGTTTCTAAATCTACATCATTTGCGTCAACTTGCTGATCATGCTTAAACTACAAACAATTTCCTATATAGGCAAATCGTTTCCCATAAGCAAATTAGACTAAAAGAATATACGTATAATAATATTGCTATAACGTACATGATAATCGTATACCATGTAACTGTATAAAAGGGGCGAGCCCTGGGGTTATATACACTCAGTTGTCTATCAACCGCAAACGTGTAAACACCTGAGACTACACTCATCCAAATATCATCTTTACATGGCTTATCTGCTGATAAAAACTTCAAATAACACAACAAAGACAGCTAAGAGCCATAGAAATAGTGGACTTAGAACGCGGGCCCCTACATGTATCTCTTGTCAGTCAAAAAAGTGACTCCACTATAGGGAGTCAAAATGGCCGATTTATCGGATTCTTTAACCTTACAACAAGACATCGACAATGTGAACCAATGGTCAGCTGCGAACAATATGAAGTTGAATGTTAAAAAAACTAAAGAATTCATTGTGTTTTTTTGAATAATCAACCATTGCTTCAACCTTTGACCGTCAACAACCAATCCCTTGAGGTGGTTAATACTATAAAGCATATTAATCATATATGCTCTAAAGCAAGTAAACGCTTGTACGCATTAAAGCCGGTTTTCCACTAGGCGACTTTTTTCGCGCGAAGCGACTTTTTCTTTTGTCTCATGAGCTCTGAGCTGGAACTAATCAGAAATCTATTGAATCCGAACAAAAGAAAGTCGCTTCGCGCGAAAAAAATCGCCTTGTGGAAAACCGGCTTAAGGCGGTTTTCCACTAGGCGACATTTGTCGACCGACTCGACATTTTTCTTTTGTCTTGGCTAATTAGTTCCACTCGAGAGCTTGCGAGACAAAAGAAAATGTCGCTTCGCGCGACATTTTTCGCCTAGTGGAAAACCGTCTTAAAGGTTGCTAAAACGTAGCGGCGTCCAACCACGTGATCTTCGGATGGTGTATTGTAGTTCGTCCGACCTGTTCTGGAATATGCGTACCCGGTATGGCATTCTTCCTTACCGAGGTTTCTTTGTGCCCAAATTGAGCATATCCAAAGCCGTGCACTGACAATCATTTCCCCCCATTTGTCGCACCGTGAAAGCTTGAAAGATCTTAAATTGCTTACACTTGAGGAAAGAAGGGAATCGTTGTGCAGATCCTTCTACGAGAACCATTATAGAGACACTTCAAGCAAAATTTTTGACTTGCTTCCCAAACCATTGGATCATCAGTACAACTTTAGAAACGCCCGAACCATTCCACTTTTTAAATCCTGCACTAAACGCTTTAGTGATAGCTGTCTGCCATATTGTGTACGAACGTGGGACTCTTTTTAACTATGATATTTTGTAATTTTAATAAGTTTTAATGTTTTATGACATTAGTTTTTAAATTCATGTTAATGTATATTATTGTTGTAACTAACAAATTTTGATGTTTTTAATCTTTGTAACTTGAGTTTCTCAGTTTGGCTTGTCCTAACTGCCATTCAAGTGTTTTAATAAACTATTAAACATTTATAAGGGCAAAGGGAACTAACCCTAGGACTTTTTGACAGTTTTTATTACGGCGGCGGTTGGTGACCATGTGGAGTGTACTATGAAATAAAATATTTCTCCAAAATATTTTTGAGAGGACAATAAATTGCGCTGACGTGACCCTCCTCCCAACCACTCTTACAATTCAAAATAGCGGATTTATAAGTTCAATTGAACCCCTGTCACGTCTATGATTTCTATATAATAAGAAAGTAGCGATAATGTTTCAAGTACCTGTGTTTCATGTCGTTTCTTCATGGAACAAAATTTAGAGCTGCGCCCATCGGTTAATACGCGTAATCGATTAATCGTTGCCAACAATCGATTAATAATCGATTAATCGTATTGAATAAATCACGACGCGTATACAGTGGGTTGTCCCTTGGCAGGAAAGGGATGTTTTTAAAAAAAAAATATTAAATTTTCCCCTTGAAATAAAATTACACAATAAAAAAGGACGAAACCAAACATCTAAAGAAAGCGACATATAATATATAAATACGGTGAAATATGATATGACCGTCCCGTCTACATTTTATTTTTCTTTAAAAATAAAAGTGCATCCACAACGGCTGGCTTAAGCGCGGCACGCTTCTTGGAGACGACCAGTCCGGCTTTACTGAAAAACTGCTCGCTTGGCACAGACGTCGGCGGAGTAACCAATACTCTGGCGGCAAGGTTTCGGACCAAAGGGTAACGTTTCTCGTTTTCCATCCACCACTCTAACGGATCTTCCGTCAATGGTATCGGTGCCTCATCGCGCAGTTGCTTGATCTCCTTCTCTATCTTTTCCTCGCGAGATTCCACTTCTTCACCGGTGGCTTCCTGAGACTGAGAGGTTCCTTTACCAAGCAACTCTTCCATGGCTAATTCGGACCTGGATTTTTTCTTCGGCGGTAGGGCGATCTCCAGTGCTGTTGTAACAGCAGCGTCGCTGCTTGCAGGTGACGATGTCGATGCCATGTCTTTTACATGTCTTTTAACGCCACGAATGCCACAACGACAAAGCCATCGCTCCACAACTTTTTTATTCCGGAAAGAAACTCATTCCGGTATCATCCTGTGTGCTGTTGTTTTCGACGATCCGATTATTGTTAAAAATAATCGATTGTCGAAAAAACTGGAAAAATAATCGATTAATCGGGCGCAGCTCTAACAAAATTATAACAAGATCTTTGTCACATGCAAAGTGGGAAGAGCTATTCCGTTTATAGCAGAACCTCGTGTTTAAATTAAAGGGTAACATGTAACGACATGAGTTCTCCAGATGAGCATGAGCTCTTTAACTGCAGAATATGCGTTGTTTGGAGGTAGGTGCCGTTGGTGACCAGGCTAGTCAGCAATCTAGCCTTGTTAGCAAGCAAAGTAACTGTAAGCAATTGGGCCATGAGCAAATAGCCAGCAAACTAAGCAATAGCAATTAGGGTAATCAGAGAAGCAATAGGCGTTTGCCATGACAACTCTGCCAAGGCAGACCACCGGCACCAGTCACACTGACAAGTCAGTGGAATAACATATACGATCTATAGGATTCTGTACTTCGTATCTAACACCGGTGGGGAAAGGGCGAAGGGGGAGCACAAGCTGAGCAAAGACGCTGCTTGCAGCAAAGCAACAGACGCTCAATGAATCTCGAATGCGCGGGAAACCCTTAACGTAGGTGACGTAAGGGACTCCCCTAAAAAGGGGAACCGCAGGCCTGTCGGAAACTTTGCCACCGCTTATCAGCAATCACACAATTCACTCTATTTTCTGGTTAATTTATATAAAGATTTAATTTACTCACAATCACAGTCACAATATACGATGTTCACTTCACTATTCTCTCTTTAGCTCTGATCGCATGCATGTCTCTTATCCAATTAAATGAGGTTCTATTAATGTAATTCTAAACTAATCTTAATTAATCTGATATAACAACAATAACAATGCCAGTCTCCGACACACTCCCCCCATATAGCTCACCCTTGAGGTATATGTCCCATGGAGACTGGCTTTAAAAGTTTACATAGATCATAGTGTAATATATATATATATATAGTGTATGTAACCGTTTAGGATATACTTTAGATTATACTCTAAGTGTTCAACATTCATCCTGAGTCATCCGCTATTTGTTGGACACGCAATGCCGCAGCAGCTGCCGCATCTCTTCTTGGTCTAAACTCTGGTGCATCTTCGTTCAGGACTTCTGGTTGTATTTCTGCCATGTCGCAGTTCAGCTCCAGTGGGTAAAGGTGCTGCACTGGTCGTTCGATGAAGCTCTTTCCTGCGCGTAGCTTCGCTGCTCTAACTACACCGTCCCTTCCTTCGTACAACTCCGCGACAATACCTAGGGGCCATTCACCCCTATTTCTTTCATCAGACTTAATGATTACTACGTCACCTACTGCTAAGGTGAGTGGTTTCCCGTAGTACTGCATGTGCCTTTCCCGTAGACCTCGCACGTATTCCTTTGTCCATCGTCTCCAGACAACGTCTTTGCACCTTTTCAAGAATTTTGCTCGTTTGCGGAGGTCCTTGTCTTCGACATGATGTGCTGCCATTTCTGGAAGATTGTTGGAGGACGTAAACATCAATGAGTTTGGTGTCAGGATTGGAGACTCTGGATCATCCTCAATGTATCCCAGCGGCCTGTTGTTGAGAGTAACTTCAACGTCTAATAGGACATCCGACAATTCTGTCCAAGTTAGACATGCTTTACCGATAGCTTTGTTCAAGGACGTTTTCACCAACCCCACCATACGCTCAAATTGACCGCCCCACCATGGGGCGCGGCTCAGGTTGAACTGCCATTTTATGTTCTTGGACGCTAGGAAGTGTTGTAGTTTCTCGTCTTCCATTGCTGTGCGAACCCATCGTGCTGCTCCAACGAAGGTTCGCCCGTTGTCAGAGTAGATCTTGTCGGGTCTCCCCCTACGTGCTATTAACCGTTTGAGCGTTCCAAGAAACTCTTTTGTTTCCATGGTAGTTGTCAGCTCCAGATGAAGTGCTCTCGTGAGGCTGCAAGCATATAAGACTATGTGTGCTTTGGCTTGTTTTCCAGTCTTCGTGCGATACGCCAGCGGTCCAGCGTAATCAACCCCGATTACTTGGAAAGCGTGGTCTCCCTCGGTGCGATCTCGTGGTAGGTTTCCAGGGGGCGGTCTGGTCACGGCGGTTGTATGGAATTTACGACAACCGTAGCAAGACTTGATTTCTCGCCTGGCCAAACTTCTTAGTCTTGGTATCCAGTACTTTTGGCGCACATGTGTCATGGTTAGCCCGACTCCGCCGTGGAGGGTGTGCCAGTGCGCTTCTTCTACTAACTTCTCGGTGAAAGCATGAGTGTCTGGCAGGTAGACTGGATACTCCCCCTGTATTCGACCACGACACTCGAGTATTCCTTGGGCATTCTCTTGAAGGTTGAGTCGTTCTCGATCCTTCACGATGTCACAACTGCGTTGAACTCTCTTGATCCACCATAAGCGGGTGCTGTTGATCTCTTCTGTAGTCAGTGGGCCACTTCGTTTTTCGGTGCTCTTGCAATTGTGCGTGAATCTTGCGATCCAAGCGCATGTTCGTAGTGTGCGATGAAGGTTGTGCTTCTCTAATAATTTATCGTAGTCATCGGGCACGTTCTCTGCGTGTGTTGCGCATAGGACCTCTCGTATTACCTTAGCTTCTGCTTCCGATGTTGTGGATGGTTGTGTTAGAGGGTTATCTGGCCATTGAGCTGGATCTTCGAGCCATTCTGGGCCGTCCCACCATGGTGTTTTCTTGTTCGAAGATCCTCCACGACTGGCTAGGTCGGCTGGGTTTTCTTCCGAAGGAACGTGTCTCCACTCTATTTCTGGGTGTTGCTTTATTTTTGATACTCGGTTCGCCACAAATTGCTTATATTGCCCATCACCGCGTATCCAGTGGAGTGCGACGCTGCTGTCCAGCCACCCGTGGATCTTCGGCTCAGGAAGCCCCTGCAAGGCGTTTCGCACATTCATCACCAAGTTGGCTGCCATGTGGGCGGACACCAACTCGAGTCGGGGGACAGTTAGACTTTCTTTAGCCAATCGTGCTTTGGCTGTCACAAGTCGCCGTGTTTTCCCACCATTTTGTTGGACCACCGAGTAGACTACTGCTCCAATTCCACGAGTAGACGCATCGCCAAAGACATGGAGTTCCAGACTCAGCACAGGCTCTCTGTGTTCCACAATGGGGCGTGGCACCGTCTCTTCCTTGGGCAACGTCTTTTCCCATGCCATCCAGCGACGTCTTAAAGGGTCTTGGATCTCTGTATCCCACGGTATCTGGCTCTTGCACACCTCGCGGTAAATCATCTTTCCTTCCAGGGTAACCGGAGAAACTAGGCCCAGGGGGTCGTATATCTTGGCGAGTTTGCTCAGGATCCTACGTTTGGTTATTGGACCACTGTTGTCGGCGGTTGGAAAGGTGACGGCCAGCGTGTCGTTTTCCTTGTTCCATTTCAACCCGAGCATCTTGGTTTCGGTTGATTCTCCTCCCAGCTGCTGTTTCGCAAACGATTGTTCGTCATCCTCTCCCGATGGTTTACCGTTCACCTCTAGCTCACTGTCGTTAGAGTTCCACTTGTGGAGTTTGAATTTGGCATCTTCGAATATTTCTGTCGCTCTCTCTTTGTGTTGCTGTGCTAGTGCAACGGTTTGCCCACCGGTGAGCAAATCATCCACGTAGAGACTTTTGCGTATCTCGGCAACGGTCTCGGGATATTTCTCCTTCCAAGACTCCAGATGGTGTTCAATCACTCCAGCGAGAAGAAAAGGCGAAGGAGCTAATCCAAAGAGCGCCCTCGTGAATCTTAGCGTCTCTAACTTCGAATGTTCTCCACACCGCCAATGGAACCTCAGGGCGTCGCGCTCGCTCTCCCTAATCCGAACTTGCAAGAATGCCTTCTGGATATCGCCGGTTACCACAACTGGATGAGTTCGCTGATGGACGAGTACATCCCACAGTTTATTTTGGAGCGGTGGGCCTGGGTACAAGCAGTCATTCAACGATGGGGCATCAGGAGTTTCTTTCGCTGACGCGTCGTATACGATTCGCATTTTCGTGGTCTCCGCTGTCTCCCGTATCACTGCTTTATGGGGTATGTAGAATTCGACTCCCTTCGCTGGATTATTGGCTGGCTCTATTACTCCACTTTCTTTCTGTTCCTGGATGATGGAATCGTACTCAGCAGTGAGACCGTCACGCTGTAACTTGCTTGTGAGGCTGATGAGGCGACGTTGGCTTCCTCGCTCGTTTGTGGGCAGACGTAAAGGGTTTCCTCTCCACGGTAATCCTGTCTCGTACCAACCTTCTTGGTCTCTTGTTAACTGCTCCTTAAATTCATTATGAACCACTCCCTGATCGTGCTCCGGTGTGTCTTCGAGTCCGAGTACATCTAGGCGACATAGTTGCTCGTAATCTGATTGGCTGGTTTGCGTAAGCAACATTGTGTTCCTGTCAAATTCTTGTCCAGGGGACATCAGAAACCACCCCAGTTTGGTCAGTTCTGCGATTGGTTCACAGTCTTTTCCTATGCGTGGTCGAGTTTCAGTCTTGATTCTCGCGTAGTCTCCACTACCAAGCACTACATGGATAGGAAGTTTTGGCTTGTCACGATCTGTCATTGTAACTCCTTTTAGGTGTGTATACTTGGCGATGAGTTCCTCGTAGCGCGGATTTTCCAGAGATAGCAGTTCAGATTTGTCCACCTTGGTCAGATGAGCTTTCATGCTGAACTCCTTGGTTGTTGACTCTATCTTAACTTGATACGATTCCAGACAGACTTGTTTTGTACACATGAGCATGTCAATTTGCTTGGTTTGTACTTCTACTGGCTCGATGTTCAGGACATGAATCAACTTGGCGGAAGCGTACGAACTCCCTGCCCCAGAGTCGATTAAGGCTCTGCACAGGACCCCGTTTACTCGAACGGTTACGACAGGAAACACGCATTCTCCATTCTCGTTGGAAGTATAAAGTCTTTCCGAGCCTTTATTTTCTTCCCCAGGCTCCCGCTCTGGCTCTATTTTCACGGTCTGATCGCAAATGGACGTGTGATGACGTCGGTCGCACTGTTGACATTTTCGTTTACTCGGGCACTCTGCCGCTCTGTGGTTTTCACCAGTGCAATTAAAACAGAGACGACGTTTAGCCAGTATCTGTTTTCTCTCGGAAGTCGCTGTCACTTTAGAGCACTCACCGGATTTGTGAGTCTTATCTTCACAATATATACACCCACGTGGTCGGTCGTCTTGGCGCCGTGCGTGATACAATCGGTTGCGACGGAGGTCGCGAGGTTTGGACTCAATGGATTGACTGTCGATCGGATTTCTTCGCGTCCAAAGATGCAATGCTTCCACTAATTTAACGAAATCCCAGCTTTCCCAGTTAGGATCGGTCCTCACTAGATCACCCCGAATTCCAGACAATTTTTCGAGTGTTAACGCCACGTTTCCGTTAATCTGTTGAAGACTCCCCATGGTCTCTAACGACTGTACAGCGTACATCAACTTGTCATAAAACTCGTGAATCCTCTTGACATTGGCGTTCGGTATGTTCGGTAGTTCAAGAATTTCCTTTGTATAGGCTTTGATGATTTCTGATTCTTTTCCATATTTATCTTGCAGTATGCTCTTTGCTCGGTTGTATCCTTCACTGGTGAATGGTAGAGCCTCTACCGTTTTCCTCACGTTAGCTTCGAGCAATTCGCGCAAGTATGCAAATTTGGTCACACTAGGAATTCCTGCTTTGTCGATGGTTTCAGTAAACTGACCCCAAAAGCGAGTCCACTCTTGATAAGTTCCATTGAATTTTGTTATCTCTAACTTAGGTAACTTCGCTTGTAGCCCAGAAATTGCTTCATTTGTTGTCGATTTGGTGCTGGTAGCTTGTAATTCTGATTTGAATTTCATGCGCGTCTCGTGTAGTTCTCGTTCGTATGAAAGCTCTTCATCTCGTTGTTGGTGTATATCTTGTCTTTTCACACTTTCTCGCCATTCTTGAAGACGGCTGTTCTCGTGGTCTGCGCTTTCCAGTTTAGCATCGATTTCACTCACCCATTTTTCGACATCACTTAAATCATCCTTCGCAGCAATCTTCTGCGCTTCGACTTCCCTTTTCAGACGTTCAACTTCGTTCGCTGTGGTCTTGAGAGCTATTTGGTGGCGTTCGATCGCCTCGGACTTTTGAGCTTCAAGTATCTTCTCGGTCCTATCTATAGTTATTTTCAGTTGTACTAACTTGACTTGCAGTGTTGATTCGGGAGACTCCATAACCGAAGGTCGCGTTTCTTTGCTGTGTTTCAAGCTTCTCTTCTCACATAAATCCCGTCGGAGGTGCCAGGTGTCGGAAACTTTGCCACCGCTTATCAGCAATCACACAATTCACTCTATTTTCTGGTTAATTTATATAAAGATTTAATTTACTCACAATCACAGTCACAATATACGATGTTCACTTCACTATTCTCTCTTTAGCTCTGATCGCATGCATGTCTCTTATCCAATTAAATGAGGTTCTATTAATGTAATTCTAAACTAATCTTAATTAATCTGATATAACAACAATAACAATGCCAGTCTCCGACAGGCCAACTACATCCGCAGTTAACTTCGCTTAAATATATCCTATATTTAACCACATTTAAATAAATAAAAAAAAAATTAAAGGGTAATGGCAACAAAATCAAAAATTTTAATTTATGACTTTCTGATTAATAAACATACTAATAATGTAATCCAAGTAATAGGAACGATTTTTGTCAACAACAACATCGCTAATAGGCGAATTTCAGGATGTTGCGCACGCATCGTTTTGCAAAGGAATTGGTGGGCTCTTGGCGGGCTCCCCACAAAGTAAGCAATGACAAACAGACTTGCTAACGAGCCAACAACAGCAGAATGACAGTGTTAAACATTCAGAAACTGTATCTATACTTTGTTTATTTTAAACAGTATGTTTACTTTGAGTGGAGTTTGCCAGTTGTTTTTTTTAAAAATGATGCGCGCACAACACCCTGAAACTCGCCTATTTCGACAAAAAAAATCTTGTTATCCGCCATCTTGGACAATAGCGCTCCATCGTGATGACATCAGGATTGATGTTTGTCCACTTTTACTCACAATTCTTGCAGTTCGAACAATAGATAATGCCTCATTTGCAATCATTTGAAAGTCAATTTTGCTTTGTTTGTCCGCATTTTGTGCTATTAATAGCAGCTCGACGATACGCTATTGTGTTAATATATATCTGACGTCGCAAGTTGGGTTAAGCGAAATCTTTACTTAGTTCTACCGATATGTATGCATGTCTGAAGTTCGCTTTTCGTTATTACATCATTGCACTATATACAACACTTTCAAAAGCATGGAACGCACTCGGTTATCAGCAAAGTGTAATTTTATAATATTTACTCAGCTTGCGATGGCGCTCGCTGGACCTCTATGGAGAACAGTTTAGATATGACTGATATGGTTATTATATCCAGTACAAATAAAGTAATTAGTTTCTGTGTGGCACTTAAATCTTCCTTTTCTTTTCCAAGCCTACGGGAGACAAGAAATTTGACACGACATTAAAAGAAATGCAAAAAATGTTCTGTTTTCTCATGGTAAGTTACTTACTTTAGTTGTTAATGAAGACTTATTAACTGAGTGTGAGATCTGTACGGGAAAGTATTTGCCTTCGGTTTTCCACCAGGCGATTTGTTTCGCGCGAAGCGACTTTCTTTTGTTCGAATTCAATAGATTTCTGATTATTTCCAGCTCAGAGCTCATGAGACAAAAGAAAGAGTCGCTTCGCGCGAAAAAAGCCGCCAAGTGGAAAACCGGCTTAAAGGCGGTAAAATGTCGCGTGAAGCGACATTTTCTTTTGTCTCGTAAGCTCTCGGGTGGAACTAATTAGCCAAGACAAAAAGAAAAAGTCGCTTCGCTCGAAAAATATCGCCTAGTGGAAAACAGCCTTAAGCGATGAAGTAGCGAGCTTTGTGCGAAAATGCCAGGGGCAAATACTTTTCAGTACAGACAGAGCAAACGAGGTTAATAATAATTTATCATATGGCTTATGGTTCTTTTTAATTATTTGTTTTTAACTCATCGTTCGTGTCTTACTGTCTTCCGATGTTGCCGTTTACCTTACTTTTGAGCTTGTTTGTTTGTTTGTTTGTTTGTTTGTTTGTTTGCTTGTTTGTTTGTTTGTTTGTTTGTTTGTTTGTTTGTTTGTTTGTTTGTTTGTTTGTTTGTTTGTTTGTTTGTTTGTTTGTTTGTTTGTTTGCTTGCTTGCTTACTTGTTTGCTTGTTTGCTTGTTTGTTTGTTTGTTTGTTTGTTTGCTTGCTTGCTTGCTTGTTTGTTTGTTTGTTTGTTTGTTTGTTTGTTTGTTTGTTTGTTTGTTTGTTTGCTTGTTTGTTTGTTTGTTTACTTTTTGCTTGTTTGCTTGTTTGCTTGTTTGCTTGTTTGTTTGTTTGTTTGCTTGCTTGCTTGTTTGTTTGTTTGTTTGTTTGTTTGTTTGTTTGTTTGTTTGTTTGTTTGTTTGTTTGTTTGTTTGTTTGCTTGCTTGCTTGCTTGCTTGCTTGCTTGCTGCTTGTTTGCTTGTTTGCTTGTTTGTTTGTTTGTTTGTTTGTTTGTTTGTTTGTTTGTTTGTTTGTTTGTTTGTTTGTTTGTTTGTTTGTTTGTTTGTTTGTTTGTCGTTCGTTTCGTTTCATGTTTACACCTGTTAAGCATTCATTTTCCGCACTTTAAAATAAGTAGTTTTTATAAAAAGAAACACTAATGTTTCAGGACGTATTAATGTTTGAAATTTTACAAGGAAACTGTCTATAATATATACTCTTCTATTTTTATTCAAATCAAGTCAGATCTTTTCCCGCCAAAACTTGCATGTTATTAAAACAGGTGTAATGCTCTCCCACAATGCCGAGAGGGACGTTAGCGCTCTTTTCAGACCTCTCATCAACCATGCAGTCAACGTGCGCCATTAGGCATAATGATCTGAAAACAAGTCCAGCCATATGATAAATCGTTGCTATTCCGTTGTATAGGAGAGTGAACGAAAGGCTTACAATCCCAGGTCATTTTGCAAAACGTACACTATGGACAAGAAGCCTTTAAACACTGGCGAACAAAAAGACATGAACGAATTCTTTACGGACCTGATTACCAAACTGGAAGACATTTCTCCACATATGGTAAGTGTATCTTGGTTTTGGTTTCGCGCCTTTTTTGACTTTTTTGACGTAACTTTTTGTCCTTTTTTACGCGCATTTATGGTGGGGACGAATTCGGCAATGTGAGAAAATCATGAATCAATTAAATTTGTACATTTTTTTGTTTTTTTGTTTTAGCGAGAGCTCGTAAGGGACTTATTTTGTGGAGAGATAAGCAATAACGTCGTTTCACTGGTAAGTACATTGTTTTTTATTATTTTTGGCGTTCAAATTCCAATTACTTTATTACTTTAAAAAGTCCAATTTAAAAGAAAAAGTTTGTTAAGAATGTGGTGAAAACGAGCATAGCTTCTTAAAGGAATAAGTATTTATACTGCGATTGAAGTCTGTCTTATTTAAAAAAGCCCATGACAACGTAACGTCTTGATTTATTCGATTTAATAACTTTATTGCCAATAGCATGCAACAGAACTGGTGGTCAAACAGGGCGAAATGCCCCAGTGGTTCAGTGGTACAGTATTTTCATTAAGAGCAAAATCATTTACATATCTATAATTGCTCAACATGAAATGTTCAGCGTCGCAAGGAGTTTTTATGTGCACAGTTTCAAATGATTTCGCTGAACAAACTTAGAGATATAACTGGTTTTGCCACATGTGAAAATATTTTACACTGCTCATGACGTCAGAGACCATATCATTTACATATTAAACAAACTGAAATATCTTGAAAACGAAGAAAGATACGAAAAAGTTGTCAAATATCTTCTGTTACAATTTTATGAGTTCTTTCAAATTAAACAATTTTTATTGCCAATGCCCTTTAAGTGTTCTTTCAGATATTACAGATTTCATTTTCGTTTCACAGGCACTTCGTTTTGTGAGGGATTTTTGAAGATTAATATTTTAGCCTTTGTCTCACTTTAAAAGTAACGAAAGTATATGAAAAGGTTTTGACGCAATGTGCAGTTGCGTAGCCAGGGCGGTCCCCCCCCCCCCCCCAATGGTCTCTAAGACCGTTATCGTGAAAAGTTTAAATCCGTTGAGAAACTTGTAGGGGGGGGGGGGGGTACATTGTTTTAAGGCGAAGTGAGTAAACTAGTAATGTGTTATATATTTATCAGGCATGCATTTGCTATAAATTACAATACTAAGGTATATACACAATTCCTCCAACTTGTTTTTACATTTACGACTTGTTTATAAATAAATCTAAAGATATTCTGACGTGTATCATTCTATGTTCTGGTTTGATTTCAACAAAATTATGTAATTTATGGCTTTTGGATTACTCTCAAATACTTGCCTCAAAATACAGGAAATAGTGTTTCAGAGGCCCTAGAAATCCAAAATTTTCAGGGGGACATGCCCCTGGACCCCCTAGCAGAGAGGTTCTTGCCCCCCCCCCCCCCCCCCAACTCAAGACCCTGGCTACGCCACTGGCAATAGGGACCTTAAGATCTACGACGGTAACTTCGAGGACGACGTCCTTCAAACAAAAGCATTCTTCTTGCAAAACAAAGATAATGAATAATTTCTGGTCCCAAGAGTAATCTGAGCACCGTCCTCGCTCTGTATACAACGCCACTCAGAGCATTTTCACGTCTTCAGGACGACGTTGACTCGTGGGGTGATGAGAACTGTTGTCTGAGATTGCCTTAACACAGACACTGCGACCGTTTTAACACTTTGAAAATTATAAGTATTGAATACAGTAGTCAGTTAACTGTGAATTCGTTTTAATGCTAAAATTTGAATTGCTTTTTAACCGCCGTCGTCGTCCTAGCATCTTAAGGTCCCTAATGTGTTACCGACGACGGCAAGTTAAAACAAAATAATTGTTGCAAAATAGAATAGTTGTAAATTGGCCTTTTTTCAATATTTTTTTTCAGGATTGTTCGCACGTTAGTCAAACGAAAGAAGAATTTTTTTCAGTAAGATGCACTGTTGCTGATATGAAAGATCTTTACGTAAGTCTAGGGAAATACTCAAGCAAGGAGTAGAGACGTTTGTGTTGTTTTTTACTATTGTAATTGTAATAGACTGTCTACTAACTTGAAAAGAGTTAACTTCGCTTCCAAATTTTAAAACTCAAACTTGGAATTTATTTATTTGTTTATTAATTTTAATATACAAACAAAGGTCCCTTCGTGAATACTAGACTGCGAGCCGTCCCTCTATTTTCTTCGTTTGTGCTCCAAAGATTGGGCCGTCGTCGTTTGTGCTCCGAAGTTTCTTTCGTCCCCGCCCTTTCCCGCCCCCGTAGTTCGGGCCCAATCTTCGGAGCACAAACGAAGAAAATGGAGGGACGGCTCGCAGTCTACGTGAATACCAGCCTTATAGCTGAAGAGGCAAAATTTTTGCCTTTTTCTATCCTATCCATTCCTACCCTTTCTTATCCTATCCTATCCTTTCTCGTCTTATCTCATCTCATCTCATCTCATCTCACCTCACCTTACCTCACGTCACCTCACGTCACCTCATCTCATCTCACCTTATCTCATCTCATCTTATCCTATCTTATCCTATCTTACTCTCCTATTTAGTCCTAATTTTTTCTATCTTACACCAAAATGAATCCAGCGTACTCTACTCTACTCTACTCTACTCTACTCTACTCTACTCCACTCCACTCCACTCCACTCCACTCCACTCCACTCCACTCCACTCCACTCCACTCCACTCCACTCCACTCCACCCCACTCCACTCCACTCCACTCTACTCTACCCTATTCTATCATATCTTATCATATTCTATCTTATTCTTTTCTATCGTCTTCATTGCGGATTTGCGGATGCATTCTTTGTTATTGCAGGAATCATTAGACGAAGTAACTATAAAAGATACGTTAGAAGGTGATAACATGTATACTTGTTCGCAATGTGGCAAGAAAGTTCGAGCTGAAAAGAGGTAAAGCGGTAAAGCATCATCATCGCCCTCGTCATCGTCACATCACCATCCTAATCATCATCATTGTAGCCTCATCATCATATGATCGTCGTCATCATTATCATCATATGATCGTCGTCATCATCATCATATGATCGTCGTCATCATCATCATCATATGATCGTCGTCATCATCATCATATGATCGTCGTCATCATCATCATATGATCGTCATCATCATCATCATCATATGATCGTCGTCATCATTATCACATATGATCGTCATCATCATCATCATCATCATATGATCGTCGTCATCATTATCATCATATGATCGTCGTCATCATCATCATCATCATATGATCGTCATCATCATCATCATCATGATCGTCGTCATCATCATCATCATCATCATCATATGATCGTCGTCGTCATCATCATATTATCATCGTCGTCATCATCATATGATCGTCGTCATCATTATCATATGATCGTCGTCATCATCATCATCATATGATCGTCGTCATCATTATCATCATCGTATGACGATTAATCATTAATATCATTATCATCATCATATGATCGTCGTCATCATCATCATCATCGTATGACGATCATCGTCATCATCATCATCTTCGTTATCGTTATTATTATCATTATTACCACAACCACCGCCATCATTACGTATTTAATTTTTTCTCAGGGCTTGTTTCAAAGTACTCCCACGAATTCTCTGCTTCAACACGATGCGGTACACTTTCAACATGGTAACAATGATGAAAGAGAAAGTGAACACGCATTTTTCGTTCCCAAGGCAACTGAACATGGCGCCGTATACGGAGGAATACTTGATGGGCGAAAAGAAAGATCAAGGTAAAGACACCTTAAGGTGGCTCCTTATGGTTCTTCAAAAAAGTGAAACATACATATTTCGTAAAAGAATAAAACGAAAGTTATGTATAGAATAACGTTCAGGGCATCAAATACAATTATTATTATTATACAATACTGATACAATCTCAACTGTGATTGGCTAAAATCCTACAGACAATTCTTGATGTCTTGCCACCTACAAAATATCAAAAATTATCTGTAGCTTTGACGCGCTGGCCAGCGGTTTGAACAAAACAAACATGGCGGCCGTCCTTAGGAGTGAAGATCAGAAGCGGATTAATCCGGCGGATTTGGCACGTTTTGTTGACGCTAAAACCACCAAGAAAAAACAAGCGACCTACACATACAGCTGTTAGAGTTTAAAGCAGTGTTTGAAAGAGAAAATTGTATTTGAAAGCGGAAAAAGTTAGCGAACCTCGAACTGAAGACGGTATGAATATTTACTTTTTTTACTAACTTTGTAAAAAACTTTCTAAAGGCTTCTACATTTATAATTGTATAATAAAACAATTATTGAATTCGGTTTTCGCATGATATCAAGAATTATCAAGGCCTCTCTTTGGCCACGTCCACACGTATACGTTTTCCTAGCGTTTTCATATTGTTTCAGGTAATGAAACCATTGTTTTCTGCTCCTCTGAGGACCGAGAACAATATAAAAACGCTATGAAAACGTATACGTGTGGACGTGGTCTTTGTGTTATCCACCTCAGCCTTCGGTTTCGGCAGATAACACAAACGTCGTCCTTGATAATTCTTGATATCATGCTCAACCTCATCCAATAATTGTATATTATCGACATTTGTATGTAACGGATACTGGAGAAACAACAGTGGGACTCAAGCTCCCTTACAAGGTTATTCTCCAAACTGGGGAAAGTCTCGGGTGTTGATTTTGCGGAGGGAGGTAAATTGGAGAACCTGGTGAAAAACCCTCGAGACGCAGGAGAGAACCAACAACTCTACTCACACGAAGCTAAGTTGGTCATCCATTCAAAGACTAACCACTGATCTCTATTTAACAATTAGTCACCGAAGTCGAGGTGACTATCGGTGAATATTTACCGAGCCGCGAAGTGTCGAGGTAAATACACCATAGTCACCGAGACTGAGGTGACTAATTGTTTTAGTATAATTTCAGAGGTTGATAAAAACCAATCATATTGAAACAAAAACTTTTAGGCAACTGCTTTCATTTTAGCAGTGGTGATTCTGTTTATTCACAGACGATGTTAGCAAGCCACAGTCTTTGTCAGTAAATAATTTTTAAAAAAAAGAGGAAACAACATCCTACTTTGGAACTGAACTTGTACATACATTCAAGTATATGCTAAAAAGAGTTTTATTCTGGTGTTTTGGCTTCTGTGATACAGACTTTTTGCACTTAATTCATGTTCATTATGTTCTTCACTCATGACGAAGTTTTCGAAAACATCGCTACGACCAAAACCTAACCAAAACTTGCTAGAAAATACGAAGAATTATAGAAAATATACTTGCTTAACTTTACAAAGTTTTGTTTTTATGATATTTGATATGTACAACATCTCAGTGATAAATATTTTCAGTATTATGCTCTTTTGTTTGTTTCAAAAACTACAGACACCATTTTGAAAAAAAAATCAACTGTTCAATGAATCGACAAATTCTAAATCTCATACTTCAAAATGACAAGTCCGAGGGGGAGACTGAAACGAGTAAAGTCAGTGCAGTATTGAATAAGTACCAGTCTCTTTTCCAAAACTACTTTTGAAGAACAATTTCTTGTGATGTAATAGTCACCGCGCTAGGCGGTGACTATCACCTCAGATTCACCGCTGAGCGGACCAATCAGAAAGCTGGAAAGCCTCTTTTCCACTATGAAATTATACTAAATACAATTATAACATAGCTTTGATATAGCAACGTTTTTGATTGGCTGTCGTGCGTGCTCCATAACTCGATGGAGCACGGCAAAAAAGCGCGGGAAAAATTTTCCAAACAAAACTGAGTTTTAAATTGACTTTTTATGGCCTTTTATATTATCAAAATACAGAGTCATTTAATTTTATTGAGTAATAAAGAACAACGACCCAGAAGACATAAACTGGGTCTGGGTAACCGAGTTTAAACTGTCCTTTTGGTTGGATTTTAGTGAACAAAAAAGACTTGGCTACGAAAGTAGAAAAACACAACAACCAAAACGATTCGCCGGCTTGTGAAAGGATTTAATGCTATGTTATAAAAGAAATGGCTCATGGTTTAGTGTGCTCCATCGAGTTATGGATGCACTTGGGAAATTTGGAGAGTACTCAAAAATCTAGACCAACTCTTACGATTTTTTCGTGCTCTCCCAATTTCCTGCGTGCATCCATAACTCGATGGAGCACGCTAAACCATGAGCCATTTCTTAACTGGATGGGCCATTGGGCCGGATTTTGCGTGCCAATTGTATGATGACGTGACCACTACCCAAGATGGCTGCCACTGAAGTTCATAGCTTTCGTAGATTGAAAACAGGCAAAAACAGAAAGAGTTATTTTAAGAAAATTTAAACGAATGTAAGGACACAAGAAGTACTTAATAAGGTTTAAGACGTTAATTTTTTGCATTTGTTTCTGAGCTGTAAAACCTTTAAATTTCGTTGTTTTTCTTCAGTGCCGACAACGAAGAAACTTCACGTTAATATAAACTGAAAAACAGACTATAAAATTTACGAAGAATTCAATTTCAAGTCTTTTATATTAACCTTAATGCCTTAACAATATTTCGTGTTGCGTACCTGCCATCGTTTGACTGTATTTGTTGTTAAACAGTGAAAACTAAACGAACCAGCATCTGTTGTTTGCTTTACGGCTTTTCCGACTCCCCCAGCACTGCACACATAATATTCCTACCCCCGGATTATCTGACCGTGCTGACGTCAAGATTGCTTATGCTAGTCAACTTTGGGATTGGGAACAAGTTCTAAGGCCGCAATGCGTCATATGTTCCACTACGTAAAATGGCGGCCACTGTCACGAAATGTTTGACTGCTGGCCATAGGAAATGGCCTATCCAGTTTATTTAGAGATCAGTGGTACTAACCCAATTCGATCGGGCTTAACTTCAACGGGGAGAGGCAGCGCACTGACTGCTTGTGCCACCCATGCCTCCCACTGTTAACACATAATGTTTC
Source organism: Corallium rubrum (assembly GCA_964035015.1). Classification (NCBI taxonomy): domain Eukaryota; kingdom Metazoa; phylum Cnidaria; class Anthozoa; order Scleralcyonacea; family Coralliidae; genus Corallium; species Corallium rubrum. The sequence continues at coordinate 3,288,747 of OZ036002.1, forward strand.
TTCTGTTATTATGACAACAATGATTTTTCAAAATGGGTCATCAATGCATCAGTCATCATCAATCTGCTGTAAATCAAGGCTTAATTATTACTAATTGCCTATTCTTCTCTTTTCTTTTTTCCCTTTTCCCCCCTCCCTTTCTCCCTTCCCTTCTTCTTTCCTTCTCCCCTTCTCTTTCCCATCTTCTTCTCTTTTCCCAATTTCCTTTCCTTCCTTCTCTTCCCATCTTCTATTTTCCTCCCTTTTCCTCTACTTTGCTTCCCTCTCCCTCTTTGCTCCCCCATAATGTGTTCTACGCAGGTCAAGAAGAAAAACAAGCATAATATTTATTAGATCCTTGATCAGTTACCGTAGAATCCCGAAAGTAGCGACAAATTTGAGATGTCTACAAAATTTCCGAAAGTAGCGCCCCCTCCTCCGAAAGTAGCGGCCCCCCGTAAGTAGCGGCCCCCAAATCATCGCTTAATTAACTCAAAAGTTTCAACGATCAACGTACCAAAGTGTATAACAGTCAGAGTTGAAATGGCATAAGGAAAAACTAAAGCATTTTAAATGTGGTAAATAGGAAGGAACAAAGAAGAATATTCCCACAAGTATGTTAACGTATTTTACCACCCGAAAGTAGCGGCCCCCCGAAAGTAGCGGCCCCCCGAAAATAGCGGCCCCCCGAAAGTAGCGGCCCCCAACAGCTGATAAAACCGAAAGTAAGGGGGCCCGCTACTTTCGGGATTCTACGGTATCCTTACACCTAAAAATATCGTATATTTACATGTGTTTAGATATGATTTTTCTTAGTGGCTAAAACTCTATCACATTGAAGTTTATGAGATAATGTTTCTCCTTACACAGATCCAGAAAAGGAAAAGGACTATGTTTATAATTTAATTGGTGTCGTGGTCCATACTGGAACTGCCGAGGGTGGGCATTATTATAGTTTTATCAGAGATCGAACTTCTGGACAAAGTGATCGATGGTTTTTATTCAATGATGCTGAAGTCAAACCTTTTGATCCACAGCAGATAGCGTCGGAATGTTTTGGTGGCGAGATGATGGTGAGTCGTTTAAGTGTGTATCTAAGGGCCATCCTTGTTCGTTTATTCGGTAAATATGAAGTTGGAGGTCTTGGTAAAAGACGAATAGGATGCTCTATAATCTGGGATATTGGTATTATTGCCTATCAGTTCATGTGTAAGATGGCATGCTGTTGGTGCTATTTTTGTTGTTGTTGGTGCTTTGCTGGTGCTATTTGTTGATGTTTGTGTTGGTGCTGGCGTTTGTGCTATTTGTTTGTGTTGGTGTTAGTGCTGGCGGTGATGTTGCAGCTGGTGCTATTGTTGGTGCTGAATGCTGATGTCGGCGAATGCTATTTATTGCCTTTTGTGCTGTTATTGGTGTTGATTGTGGTGTTGTTGTTGATGATGTTTGTGCTGGTCTTAGTGTTACTGCTTTTGTTGGTGCTGGTGGTGGTGGTGTTGTTTGTGCTGCTGTCATCATCGTCATCATTAGCTGTCATTAGTGATTTGTCTGCCGAATTCATTTATTATATATTTTGATTGGATTCTCTCAAAATACGTTTTAGCCTTTTTAAACTGATGCAATTTTATCCATTTAGACAAAGACCTACGATGCGGTCACAGAAAAGTTTATGGACTTTTCCTTCGAGAAAACGCACAGCGCCTACATGCTGTTCTACGAGCGAGACGAGAAATCCCAAAATACCGCAGCGTTTTCGGCAGTCGAAGAAATGGACCCCGAGCTGGCTTCTTGGATTTGGAAAGACAATATTCAGTTTATCCGCGATAAACAGATATTTGACTTAACTTACTTCGACTTTATCTGGTTGCTGTGCAGTAAGATCGCGCTCACCTTTACGGACTCTTCTCACACTTCACTCTCGAATGTGAAGCTTGCCACGTCGTTTTTGCTCGAGACGTTTATACACTCGAAGGAGAAGCCAGGACTGAAGGGTTGGAGTGATTTGTTGTTGGTACACTTTCAGCACAGCATGGACGCTTGTCAGTGGTTTCTGGATCACATGGCTGAAGACAGCTGGTGGTTGCATCAGATACTGCTCAGGTGCCCTGTGCAAGCCACTAGACAGGTTAGTACGCAAGCGTGTTTTTACAAGTCGCTTTTTAAAGACAAGTTTAGTTAGTTTACGCTAACTTTTCATTTATTTACCCCCTTCCCCGAACTTATTGTTTTGGTTTAGCAGTTCCGATACAATCACTACTACTGCTACCACCAGCTACCATCGCTACTTCTATTACATCCACTACTTTTACCACTACCATATTTTCCACCAAAATCATGATCATTATCACCCCCACCATTATCACCACCACCACAACCACCACTAGTACTGTTATTATTTTTATTACTACTTTCACCATCACAAACTTTTACCACCACTGCACCAACCAACATCATTGCCATCAACTCTACAACCACCATCACCATGATGACCACAACTACGATTAGTATAGGTAATCATATGATAGCGAGTGCAATTAATGATTTTACACTACGAGTGATATCACGAGTAGTGTAAAATCATTAATTGCATGAGCAAAATCATATGATTACTTGTTTATTATATGCATGACAAAATTACGATATCTATCTTAATTACAGTCAAAAAGTTTTGTCTTAATTTGAATGTTTATTGGCCATACAACCACAGATAATCTTAAAACGTTATTCAAAGCTGTGAATTAATTTTTCTTTCTGGCAACTAACTATAAGTAATCACAAACTTCAAAACCAATTTACAATTACCTGAAGTGCCAATCCTTGTCGTACGCTTCGTAGTAATTCGCGAGTTTGACAACATCTTGTTTCGTTACAACTGGACAACAAACAGTTTCATTTATGGTGAGCAGATGTTACCTGTATTGATCTTCAAATATTTACATGAAATTTTCAGTTGAAAGTGTTCCACAAGTCGTTGGAAAAGTCAAAATCTTTCAATTTGAAAATACGCCGCCATTTTGAATTTTATTCTTTACCACTGTTACCATGGTAACATTAATTTGCACTCCGGAGAGTGCAATTAATGAGGGTAATAGAACGACGAGGAGTGCTATTAATGCCAAAATCATATGAGTGATTACAAAATCGACCGACCGCGAAGCGGGAGGTTGATTTGTTAATCACGAGTATGATTTGGCATTAATAGCACGATTCAATTCGTTCTATTACCCATTAATTATATATCCTTCTGTAATCTGGTCATGTCCTCGTCTTCTTTGTTTTCGACAGCAAATACTTCATAGTAGCCCAACTTTTGGGTTCTAGACCTAGGCCTCTCAACATGGCCCGCAAAAAATGCAAATGTCAGGCGGCCATTTCTTTTAATATACGGAGACTCGTCGAGGAGTTTTTTTAATAATAAAGTGAATTTATGAGGAGTTCATACAATTATATGTGAGGTAAAACCGGGAGTTATTGATAAAGAATGACAAGAACCAAAAATGTGAGTAATTTACTGCTGTTTGTCTTTACTTTATAGTGTGTTTATACGCATGTATTTATAAACACACTCTGACATGCAGTTTAAGCTTTAATACTGTATTTCACCGAGTGTTGCTACTTTACTGACTAAAATATTTAAGAAATACCCGAGTGCCAATCTGGGTAATACTTTGTTTTTAATTTGTTGGGGACACGACACTGTTTTCAAAACGTATACAAAAAAATACAAATTTAAATTCTATATTTTAATATTTAAAATCCTCCATTTTTTAATTTTTTGAAAAATCCCGGAAAATCCTACAACTTAGGTGCTGAACTATGATTGGACAATTTTGATAGCTAGCTTGATTTCCATTGGCTGAAGCAGGTGTGCGATTACAGCTAGCAAGAGGTGCGATTAATGCTCAAATCGCACTCCTCTAAACCAATGAAATTGCAGTATTTGGGCCTGATTACAGAAGGATATATAATTAACGATATAATTGCACTCCTCTTAGCCAATCAGATTGCAGTAATTTTGTCATGCATATAATAAGTACTATTATGACTTCTATTACTACTTCCACTATTGCCACCACTGTCACCCACGACCATCATCATCGTCACCAACCCCAGAACCCACATCACCATGACCACCACAACCACGACTAGTTCTATAATGACTTTATTACTACTTCCACCACCACCACTATTACCAAAACTGCCACTCATCACCACCACTAACTCAACCATGACCACCATCACCATGACCACCACCACGACCACAACCACGACTAGTTCGATAATTACTTTATTACTACTTCTACCGCCACCACTATTACCACAACTGCCACTCATTATCACCACGACTAATTCCACCGTGACCACCATCACCATGACCACCACAACCACGACTAGTTCAATAATGACTTTATTGCTATTTCCTACTTTCATCAGCACTCCTATTACTACCACTGCCGCCCACCATCACCACCACTAACTCCACAACCATCATTAACATGACCACCACGACTATTTCCACGATGACTTGATTACTACTTCCACCACCACCACCACCACCACCACTTATCACAACTGTCACTCACCATCACCACCAACTCCACAACCACCATGACCACCACCTGGAGTACAACCACCATTTCCTTCACTGTATCATACCATTTACTTTGTAATATGACTGTGTTTTTTTATTTAGGTGTTTGCTCGATTATGTCTTCATGTCATTCAGATTCTTCGTCCTTCACAAGTCGCTTTGTATTCTTCATCTCAAAAAGAGTAAGTCAAAACTATCATCGGATGAATATAACTTCATTATTATACATTTTCCCCCCAAATCCTTGTTAAAATTGGTCAAAATGTTTATGAGAATTCTCGATATCTGCACTTTTAGTCCCATTTGCCGCTGTGATTGTCAGATTTTGAGCCCACAATGCTATTATCTGTAGTTTCTGGTGGTATTATCTGTAGGAAAAAGGACTTATCATGGATGTGCTGACGTGAACCTGTCCAGCTAGGCAAACTGAAGAGAAGCAACTGTCTTTTGAATTGCGTTTTTTCAAACATTTTTTGGCTCTGAGGGAGTTATTTTCTTTATATTTTCAACTGAAAATGTATATTAAAAATATCATTGAATTCGACCTTTTTAATATCAAGAATTATCAAGGTCTCAGACCGCATTCTCAGCCTTCGGCTTCGGCAGATAACACAGACTTTGACCTTGATAATTCTTGATATCAAAAAAGTCTCATCCAATAATTGTTTATTATATGGCCATGACACTGTGGGGTCTGGATACGGAAATCTTGCAATCTGATTGATTTAGAAATGACCAGATATTTTTTGTTGTAAATTTGAAGTTTGCTTACAACGTTTTGTGTTTTATTTTAGACATGAAACTGGAGGCCAAAAACCCGCGACGTCTTGTTCTGTGACGAATTTTGTTCAAACTGTCATAAGGCTGGTAAGTTTAGCTTCAACTGTAAGCAAGCAACTAACTGGCTGTACTCAAAATGAAGTTAATATGTGTAATGTTTCTCTTTAACAGCTTTCTGGTAATGTTAAAAATTATATGAAAAACATGACGGAGCTATTTTCATTTCTTCATCAGTTTTGTCAGTTGGGAAGTGAAGAGGTATGTGACGTTTCTTTTCATTGAAAATCTCGCCGTTTTTGTATCCGTTACCCTTATTTGGCATATTCTACCGCATTCTATCCTATCTTATTCTATTCTATCCTATTCTATCCTATGTTATCTTATTCTATCCTATCTTATCCTATTCTATCCTATGTTATGTTATTCTGTCCTATCTTATCCTATTCTATCCTATCTTATCTTATTCTATCTTATCCTATTTTATCCTCTCTTAACTTATTCTATCCTGTCTTATCCTATTTTATCCTATCTTATCCTATTCTATCCTATCTTATCCTGTCTTATCCTATTTTATCCTATATTATCCTATTTTATCCTATATTATCCTATTCTATCCTATCTTATCCTATTATATCGTATCTTATACAATCCTATCTTATCCTATTTTATCCTATTCTATCCTATTTTATCCTATCTTATTCTATTCTATCCTATCTTATCCTATTCTATCCTATCTTATCTTATTCTATCCTATCTTATCCTATTCTATCCTATCTTATCTTATCTTATTCTATCCTATCTTATCCTATTCTGTCCTATCTTATCCTATTCTATCCTATCTTATCCTATTCTATCCTATCTTATCCTATTCTATTCTATCGTATCTTATCTTATCCTATTCTATCCTATCTTATCATATTCTATCCTATCTTATCTTATTCTATCCTATCTTATCATATTCTATCCTATCTTATCCTATTCTATCCTATCTTATCCTATTCTATCCTATCTTATACAATCCTATCTTATCCTATTTTATCCTATTCTATCCTATTTTATCCTATCTTATTCTATTCTATCCTATCTTATCCTATCTTATCCTATTCTATCCTATCTTATCTTATTCTATCCTATCTTATCCTATTCTATCCTATCTTATCTTATTCTATTCTATCCTATCTTATCCTATTCTATCCTATCTTATTCTATTCTATCCTATCTTATCCTATTCTATCCTATCTTATCCTATTCTATTCTATCGTATCTTATCTTATCCTATTCTATCCTATCCTATCTTATCATATTCTATCCTATCTTATCTTATTCTATCCTATCTTATCATATTCTATCCTATCTTATCCTATTCTATCCTATCTTATCCTATTCTATTCTATCTTATCATATTCTATCCTATCTTATCTTATTCTATCCTATCTTATCCTATTCTATCCTATCTTATCCTATTCTATCCTATCTTATCTTATTCTATCCTATCTTATCCTATTCTATCCTATCTTATCCTATTCTATTCTATTCTATCGTATCTTATCTTACCTTATCCTATTCTATCCTATCTTATCCTATTCTATTCTATCGTATCTTATCTTATCCTATTCTATCCTATCTTATCATATTCTATCCTATCTTATCTTATCTTATTCTATCCTATCTTATCATATTCTATCCATCCTAATCTTATTCCAGTCCATCTCACCTCATCCCATTCCATCTCACCTCTTCCCATTCCATCTTACCCCACCTCATACCATTTCATCTCATCTCATCTCATCGCATTCTATCTCACCTCATCCCATTTCATCTCACCCCTCATCCCATTTCATCTCACCTCATCCCATTCCATCTCACTTCGTCCCATTTCATCTCACCCCACCTCGTCCCATTTCATCTCACCTCATCTCATCCCATTCCATCTCACTTCATTCCATCTCACTTCACTTCATCCCACTCCATTCCATCTCACCCTACCTCATCTCATCTCACCTCATCCCATTCCATCTCACCCCACACCATTCCATCTCACCCCACACCACTTCATCCCATTCCATCTCACCTCACCTCTTCCTATTCCATCTCATCTTTCCTCATCCCATTCCATCTCCTCACCTCATTCCATTTCATCTCATCATACTGACGTTTTGAGTGCGCAGCACTCTACCTTTGTTGTTGATTCTATCGTATCTATATCTTGTCTCATTTCGTTTCGTGTCATCTCGACTCGGATCGTCTTCTCTTGCTTTGCTTCGGCTTCTCTTATCTAACATCATCTCTCCCCATCCCATCCCACCCCATCCCATCCCACCCCATCCCATCCCACCTCATCTCATTCCATTCCATCTCATCTCACTCTATAGTGGGTGTACCCCACTTCATCTCATCTCACCCCACCTTATCTCATCCCAACTTATCTCACCCCACCTTATCTCATCCCAGCTCATCTCACCCCACCTCACCTTATCCCATTACATCTCATCTCATCTCACTCTACCCCATCTCATCTTACCTCATCCCACCTTATCTCAATCCCACCTCACCTCATCCTTCTCCATCTCATCCCATCTCATCTTATCTCACTCTACCCCATCTCATCTTACCTCATCCCACCTCATCTTACCTCATCCCACCTTATCTCAATCCCACCTCACCTCATCCTTCTCCATCTCATCTCATCTCATGTCACCTCATCTCATCTTATCTCATCTCATCTCATCTCATCTCATCTCATCTCATCTCATCTCATCCCACTCTAACCCCACTTCATCTCACCCCGCCTCACCTCATCCCACCTTACCCCCACGTCATCCCATTTCATCTTACTTCATCCCATTCCATCTCACTTCATCCCATTCCATCTCACCCCACTCCATCTCACCCCACTCCATCTCATTCCATTTCATCACATCATCACATGTCGTTTCGAGCGAAAGCCCTTCGTTACAGTAAACTGCCTACGCAGCACTCGACCTTTGTTGTTGACGTACGACGAAGTTAAGTTTAAATCTCTCATTATTGTACATTTTTTCATTGTAGAGAAAGTATCTTTTATCAGTCAACACCATAACCAGTTTGGTGAATTTCTTCTACAGGTTAAAGTCGAACGACCCGGTAAGTTTGCTTTAAGATGTTTTGCGCGTTGCCAGGCGGAGAAATGGTATTTTTATTTTTATTTTGTTTACGCCAGATTGAAGGCGGCGAAGACGATGAAGTGGACGACGACGATGACGAGGTAATCCCGATATTTCCCGAGGAAAAGTTTCGACCGTTTGCTTTGGAAAAGATGGTTACGGTCATTGCGTTCTTGGTTGAAGAAGCCAGAGGACAATCGTAAGTTGCTAAATAATTTGTTTATCTCTTTCCTCGTTTTCTTCTCTCTTCTTTTTCTTTCTTTCTTTTTTTTCTTTTTATTGTTTTTTGTATTTTTTCCTTTTTGTTTTTTCCCTTTTCTGTTCTTTACTTTATTTTCCTTTCTTCTCCTTTCTTTTTTTCTTCCATTTTTATCTTCCCTTTCATTCTCTTTTCTTTTCCATTTTATGTCCTTTTCTTTTCTTTAATTTCTTTTTTTTTCTTTGATATTCCTTTTCTTTCTCTTCCTTTTTCTTTCCTTGCTTTCACTTCCTTTTGTTTCGCTTTCTTTTCTTTTCTTTTCTTTCTTTCTTTCTTTTCTTTCTTTCTTTCTTTCTTTCTTTCTTTCTTTCTTTCTTTCTTTCTTTCTTTCTTTCTTTCTTTCTTTCTTTCTTTCTTTCTTTCTTTCTTTCTTTCTTTCTTTCTTTCTTCCTTCCTTCCCTCCTTCCTGTCTTCTTTCCTGCCTTCCTTTTTTCCTCATTTCCCCCTTCCTTCCTTTTTTTCCTGTCTTCCGTCTGTCTGTCTTCCTTTCGTCCCCCTTTCCTTCCTTCCGTCTTTCTTTCTTTCTTTCTTTCCTTTCTTTCTTTCTTTCTTTCTTTCTTTCTTTCTTTCTTTCTTTCTTTCTTTCTTTCTTTCTTTCTTTCTTTCTTTCTTTCTTTCCTTCCTACTTCCTTCTTTGTGTATTATTTAAAGTTCGACATTCCATCTTATTGTAGCAAAGATCTTCAATTGTCAAAGAATGATCAAGACGCTCTACTTGGAGGGCAGGTGCGTAATCTCTCGTCTCATTAATTGTCGATATATGTGTAGGTTAGGCCCGTTTCAAACGTCGAGCTTATCATGTGCCGAACTTAATACATATTAAGTTTGACAAAGTTCGACGTGGTTTCAAACGTCGAGCCTATAACATGTCGAACTTAATTGCTAGCGGCGAGCAGTCGTTGGATTTGGTCAGTGGCCACCTACGCGAATGTGCAGCGCTTAACATGAATAATGTGCCATGAATCGCACGGTTTTCGTTTTTCTTGTCTATATCTCATTATTTTCTTGTCGGAAAATGGTGACGGTAAATCAGAAGAGAGCGAGAAAAGAGAACAAAATAATTGTGAGTAGATGATTGACTTGAATCTGCCTTACACTAGCTTGTTGTCAGTTGAATGCGGAACGTATCTTTGTGCGCCGTCCGATTGACTTCTTCATCTTCTTCAAACTTCAAACTCAGCGCATCAGTTACATGCTTATTACGATACAAACAGTAGTGATCTCTTCTCGCGTCTATATTTACTCGAAAAGACCGCCGTGCGTATAAAGTTTCGCATTACAGTTAGAAAAACTAGACAAACACGTTTTGTCGTGAATTGCATTAAGTTCGGCACATGATAAGTTCGACGTTTGAAACCACGTCGCGCTTTGTCGCGCTTTGGTCGTTCTACTCGACCGAACTGGTCGAACTTAACTTCGCGGTCGAACTTAATTAAAACAGTCGAACTTAATTGTTTCAAACGTTAAGCTTATCATGTGCTTATTTCAAACTATTAAGCTCGGTACATGGCAAGCTCGACGTTTGAAACGGGCCTTAGTTACCGAGACGGGGATAACTGACTTTGGCTTAGCTACCGACTTCGAGGTAACTAACCTATACTTAGTTCATTCATGATAACGATGATATCCGTCGTTACTTAACAAAAAATAGTATTCTAGTTTTAAGGCAATATACACTGCCGGGCAAAAAGAGACAGAATGAACTTAACTGCTCAAGTTTGTTTTTCTTTGCTATTTACAGCTAGGCAAAATAAGCAAAATGAACTTGAGCAGTTGCTCAAGTTCATTTTGCTTAGCTCTTAACAGTCACCAGTGTGTTGCTACTTTCAGCAGTGACTTGTGCGCGCTTATTTACCTAAGAAATGAATTTCAGTAAATTGTAAGGTCTGTCCCACAATTGTTGCTGGTGTTTTAGCGCTTTATGACCAGGTTTTAGCAAAAACTCTAGATGTAATCCAGTTTAACGACAGGATTACTTCAAGTGATTGCTGCCTGCATCAAGATTGTCAAGAGAAGATGGGACCGAAACCAAGAATTAGCCATGAAGTTCGAGGAAAGGTGCTGGCATTGTTAGAAGAAGGCTACTCACAACGAGAAGTTGCTGCCCGAGTACGCTGTAGCCAAAGAAGTGTTTCTGATATTTTTAAAAAACAGAGACTGACCGGTACTGTAAAAGATCGGAAAATCTCAGGTCGAAAGAGAAAGACAACAGAAAGAGAAGACCGAACCATTGTCTGAAAAAGCAAGTCTGATCGTTTTAAGACTGCTCCAGAGATAAAAGCAGAGGTGCAGCTCGAGCAGCATGCTGTGAGTATCGCTACTTCGACAACCCAACGGAGGCTCAGAGAGGCTGGACTCATGGGTCGCAAAGCGAGAAATAAGCCACGCCTAACTGCTAAACACAAGAAGGTTCGTTTGCAGTTTGCACAGGCCCATAAGGAATGGACAGCTGAACAGTGGTCCAGAGTGATTTTTAGTGACGAGTCCAGGTTCCTTCTACACAGGAGTGATGGCAGAGTCTATGTCAGACGGATGGCAGGTGAAGAATTTGATGAAAAAATGCGTCCAGCCAACTGTGCAACATGGAGGTGGTGGGATCATGGTATGGGGATGCATTAATGCAGCAGGTGTTGGCTTTCTTACCAAGGTAGAGGGAAGGCTGAATGGAGAACGTTACGTCGATATTCTTGAAAATGCACTCATCCCAACCACTCACATGCTGGCAATCCATGATGGCTGGATATTTCAGCAGGACAATGAACATGTCACACAACCAAGCCCGTTTGAGAATGGTTTGATGATGAGAAAATCACCGTTATAGAATGGCCTGCACAGTCACCTGATCTCAATGCAATTGAGAATCTTTGGGATCAGATTAAGACCATAGCCCAAGCACAAAATCCTGTTAATCGTGAAGAACTGTACCATTTAGCAAGACTAACAACCTTAATAGACAGCATGACCACAAGGTGTGCAGCTGTCATCAGGGCCAGAGGAGGGCCCACAAAATATTAAAACTTTATTTGCTGCGGGGTTTTTTGTCTTGTTTTTGCAATTCTGTTATGATACTATTTAATATTGCTATTTCCATATTTGCATTACGGTTGAGCAGTTCTTTTTGACCGGCAGTGTACTAGGTCATTTAATATGTAAGGTAACTAACCTATACATTAACCGTGGCACATCGAACACAAGAGGATTGAGGCACGAATGAACTAACGGCAGATTCCGTGGCTAATTGTTAAATAAAGAATTCAGCTCGTTATCTAACAGTTACATAACATATTTCCCAATATCAAATGTTGAACTATCGTGAATTTATTTCTACTGCTTTTTAGGGTTTCCCATTTTTATTTGAAATCGTCAAGGACTCCGTGAATCTTAAACACACCTGCAACCTTGTGTTTACTCTGTGTATGCACAACCAGGAACTTGCAGAAGATGTAAGTAGATATAGCAGTTGCTTTCAGGTATTTGGTTTCGTGGTCTACCGTTCGTCTTTGTGCGCATGTTATATACTACGTTTTTGGACTGTTCCACACGGATGTACTACATTTTTGACTGTTCCAGTCCACACGGATGTTATATGCCATTATTTTATATCTATCGCACTCCAAGTTGTAAACAGCGAAGGAAATTCAGAAGAGGTTTACATTTGTTCTTTTAGATTATCTCTACGTTGATGTCGTCAGTTAAAGATCTTTCTTCAGAGGTAAGACCGGATTTGTGTGTGGTTGGTGTACTTTAATATTCTTTCAAATGTTCTGGCTCTCTACCAGTGAAAATTTTAAAAAGACCTTGGGCAGCCAACTAGTGACAGACTTAATGACTATCTTTATGTTTCTTTCATTGCAGCAAACTCAGTCCTTTTTCAAACTGTTGAATATGCTGACGGAGCCCAATATGGGAACGCCTGGACCTTTCTCTTTCACTAAGCTGATCTTGGCAAGAATCTGGGAGGTAATGTATATCTGAATGTAGAAAGAATATCACACACGTAAGACATACGTCCAGTAGTTTTTTACTTTACTGTACTCTTCACTTCACTTCACTTCACTTCACTTCACTTCACTTCACTTCACTTCACTTCACTTCACTTCACTTCACTTCACTTCACTTCACTTCACTTCACTTCACTTCACTTCACTTCACTTCACTTCACTTCACTTCACTTCACTTCACTTCACTTCACTTCACTTCACTTCACTTCACTTCACTTCACTTCACTTCACTTCACTTCACTTTACTTTACTTTACTTTACTTTACTTTACTTTACTTTACTTTACTTTACTTTACTTTACTTCACTTTACTTTACTTTACGTTACTCTACGTTACTCTACGTTACTTTACTTTACTTCACTTCACTTCACTTCACTTCACTTCACTTCACTTCACTTCACTTCACTTCACTTCACTTCACTTCACTTCGCTTCGCTTCGCTTCACTTGACCTTACTTCACTTGACCTTACTTCACTTCACTTCACTTCGCTTCGCTTCGCTTCGCTTCGCTTCGCTTCGCTTCACCTCACCTCACTTCACTTCACTTCACTTCACTTCACTTCACTTCACTTCACTTCACTTCACTTCACTTCACTTCACTTCACTTCACTTCACTTCACTTCACTTCACATCACTTTACTTTACTTTCACTGCGCTGCGTTTCACTTCATTTCACTGCATTTCACTACTGTACTGCACCGTACTGTAGTTATAATTTTCTTTCGTAATTTTCTTGTAGGCAGCTGAGTACAACGCTTGTGTTTGCCTGGAATGGCTTCAGAATGTTGTATCAAAAAATAAGATGGTGAGTATAAAGAAACTAAAATTTGGCTGTATGCTTGTGTCTCTCCACATTTTCTCATTCCAACTATGAACTATCATTTAACAGGCTCGTCAGTTTGTCTTAAGTCACATGGATACATGGGTTGAAACGTTTCTAATTGCCGACAATAGTATTCGCATTCGTAATGGTGAGTATAAGTATTAACACTTTGTCTTTTACACAATAAACACAGACATATTTTTTAGAATTAAATTGTCTGGATACGTGGTGAACATCAAAGCGGCTAACAGTGAGGAGTGATCTATCTGTACAACATGGTTGAGTCACATGCAACGCTGCTATTGACTGATTGCTTCATTATACCTTAAAATAGGCATGCATGTGTCAACTGACCTTTATTTGAGTTTGTGAAATTCATGAATAATTAATGAGGTTAAGAAGCAATCAAAACGTAGCATTCAAGTCACATGTATACGTCTGTAAATCCCAATAAAGATCATCTTTTGGACGAAGTGATCTGTATCAAAAGTTAAGAATACTAATTAGCCTTCTTGGTGATCTTTATCAAAAGTTATGAATACTAATTAGCTTCATTTGTCTTGCCACATTTCGACTACTGCGCTCTAGTGTGGGAAAATTGTTCAAAGTCACTACAAAATAAATTACAGAAAATGCATAATAAAACGGCTAGAATCCTTACAGGTGATAGTTATGAGACCCCATCCGAAACAGGGCTAAATTAAATTGGGAAACTCTGCAATCAAGAAGAGAAAGGAAAATGTGTTTGTTGATGAAAGAAATAATGAATGGCAATTCAACAATAATCTAGGAGATCTGTTTAAAATCTCGTATAATACATCTCACAATCTGAGAAGTAATAATGAAGTAATAATAAAGTACTCTGTTTGGCAAAACCTAACACTAATGCTCTAAAACGAAGTTTTAGCTATAAAGGTGCTGTAGTTTGAAATAATCAAAAACTGTAAAACTGTATGACTATTTGAAGACTTTCGTTGTACGTGTCATTCTCTGATTTTTATCTTACAATTTTCACTTCTATTTTATATATTTTATCACTTGTACATTTTAGTCTAGATTATTTATTGTATTGTGAATTTGAACTTTTTACACACGGCCCTACGAAAAACAACCTTTTTATTTTCTTAAAACTTTTAGTATCATTAGTAGATTGATGGGTTACCGTGTATAAACAAATGTAAATAAATAAATAAATAAAATTTCATTTCACAAGTACGATAATGCGGCGAGCCGAAGTAAATCCCCATAGGGATCGGCGGCTCATGCTTTATCTATTACATATGCATGGTGAAGTAATCACTGTAATAAGCCATTTGCACAATGTCGTAAAATAGCGTTGTTTGACTACAACCACCAGAATGCTTTGCCAGTATCCTCCATTCATCAGCGCTAAGATGCCAGCAAAGCATTCTGGTAGTTGTAGTCACCCGACGCTATTTCACGTCATCGTGCAAATGGGTTTTTTGGCAAACTATTGCTAGTTGTAAAATATATTTGTTATTTAATAAGTCAATAAAAATACGATTATAGATACAAGTTCAATGTACTTGTGGTATCTACAGGGGGTGGACAAAAAAAAGTGGCCATCATTAAAAATATGGTTATTGTGGAATAACGGCGATAATAATATACATGACAAAATTACTGCATCCTGATTGGTTGAGAGGAGTGCAATTTCAATGTAATACAGTGCAGAAAAGGTGTAATACAGTGCAGAAAAATGAAATAAAGTGCAAATTTCAATGAGTATTAAGCATTCTGATTGGCTAATAAACATCCGGAAACTACCGGAAAGCCAATGAAATGCCTATGCGGATTTTGAAGGTGGTTTTTCCTTCACGAGAAAATCCAATATGGCGACCAAAACATCAAGTTGTCGAAGAACATTTCGATGAAATACAGAGTGAATTTTGCTTTAATATTGTCATAAAAGTCCCTGTAAGAAGACTAGAAGAGGTTAGATGCTACGAGTAAAACGTTTGACGTATTTAGTGAACAAAATGAGGCAGTTTTCAACCATTAAAGCTTCGAGAAGTTGAGCAATGAGTGGTATCATGTAACTTCGTAGCTGGAAGAACATTTTGTCTAACATTTTCATGTATATTATTAATAAGTAATAGCATGGTTTCGAGTGCAATTTTGAAAAAACACGCACTCGTGAGTTTTTCAAAGACCTCAAATAGCACTCGTTCTTCGGACTCGTACAATTTTGATAGTCTTTGAAAAACTCACTCGTGCATGTTTTTTCCAAATTGCACTCGAAACCATGCTATTACCTATACGAAAAGAAAAATATGCAAGGTGATATATTTTAGAATGCATGCGTCAATATCTGCTCCAATATGATATCCAATTCTAATTTTGTTATTGGTTTAAAAAATACATTAACTTTGAAAGCATGCCACGCTGTGAAGCTGTAGTGAAATCAAGTGAAATGGCAACAAAATATCTAACTATTTTTCTGTTCTAACACTTTCATAGTATGCAAACTCCATTAATCATTTTGAAGACCGATTGGAATAAGTCGAACTAACATTCACTTCATTTGTTACAAGATTGAAAATCATGAAAAATTAATATATTTTTTAAATCAATGGATAAAATTAGAATTTGATACCGTATTTGAGCAGATCTTGACGCATGCTTTCTAAAAATATATAACTTTACATATTTTTCTGTACTCTAATAAAAGTTATACAATGCACATTAATCGTACTTTCAATGTTGGCCACTTTTTTTTGTCCACCCTCTGTATATATTGTATTTGCGTTTCGCCGGCATGATGTAAAGAAGTGTTCCTATCAGGTTTCCCGCACCATTTGATCGGGGAGAAAACCTTGCCAAGACACACTAATGTAGAGTTATATACTGTATAAATGGCGCTCGGTAGTGAAACGTACTAAAAGTGTAGGCAGTAGGCCCACGTAAACACGACAACAATTTCTTTTATGCCCTTTTCGTTGCTTTTCCCGTGAAAAAACATGTAAGTCTTGTTCCGTATAATGACTCCGTTGAGACAAGTAGCGATTTACACACGTAAAAATCTCACAGCTTGTCAACAAGATGTTGGCGGAACAAGCTTGTAACAAGCCTGGGAACAAGTTGTAACAATGCTGTTGGCTTATCACGCTGTAGCAAGCTTGTTGACAACAACCTTGTAGCAAGTTGTTGAGCTGCAGAGCGGTAACAAGTTGTTGGAACAGCCAGGATCAGGCTTGTTGTCAACAAGCCATATCAGACTTGTTGGAACAACTTGTAACAAGTCTGTTGAAGTCATCAAGCTTGTCACAAGCTGTTCCAACAAGCTCGTTACAGATTGCTTTAACAAGTCTGGAACAAGATCGCTGTGACAACTTGTGGCAGACTTGTCACAACAAGGAAGATTCAGCCTTCACAACAACTTAAAAATAGCATGTGAAGACCGGTTTGAACCAGTCGATTAAATCATGGATGGCGTGGATGGATTATGAAGAGAAAATTTGAACAAGACATTGGCTCATTAACGGCTTTTTGCTGGCGATGTTGTTTACACGAAGTTGTCGTCAAAATTTGGCAGAGAAATCACGGTCTTTTGAAGCGCTAAAAACTCGTTCTCGGTTTGGATTTCTGTTTGGAGATAATATTTCAGTGGTTGCAAATATCAAGCACAATTGAAATGGGAAAACAACAAGACTTTGCTCAGTGGACGTTCATCGACAGCAAACTGGAAAAACAATATACACCAAGATCCTTGTCAACGTTATCAAAGAGGTTAGTTTTCGTTGGTGTTTTGTTATTTCCTTGTTTCAAACCTGGCATGCTTTTTAGCAGAGTTTGTTTTATAGATCTCGCCTGTTAAATTGTTTTATTAGGGCTATAATTAAACACGAACTGCGAGTTTATTGCACTGCTTCAAAAACAAACCATTTTGTATTTATTGACGTAAACAACTTAACATTTTCAAGATTGACCTTGTGTGGGCATGCAGATAAAATCCAGCCGAGAATTTTATCAAACGGCAAACGTGTCTCTATAGCACATATAAAGACATTAATTTAAACGCAATTCTGTATGTTTTTGTTCGTAAATTTTATATAAATGATTTTTAAAGCCGCCATGCATGTATTCGTTTTGTTGTTTAGCTATTAAAATGAACATGCATGATAAAAATGTATTATAGAAGTGGAAAGTTGAGTTATTTATGAGTCGTGGCTTTAAATTTAATATAAAAACACTTTGACAATAATATTATAAACTCTTTAATGTATTGCCAGCCCGAAACCCGACGGGTAAATTAACATCATCTGGCGTGAAACTTTCCCACAACAACGATGCGTCGATTGTTATTTTTTTAAACTCCCTGTCACCGTTTTTATAGTCTGAAGAATGTTTTAAACGATGTGACTTGTGTTTGTTTGTATGATTTACATAATGTGCTGTTTTTACTCATAATGAATCTTTATATGTTCGTAGATGTTTTCTGACTAAAATTAAACCTGGAGATGACAAACATGCTACAGAGCGGAATGAAGATTGGTGGTGACAGTTTGTCTGAAGAACATCAAAATAAACTTTAGGAATATTCCTTTATGAATGGATTTTGCATAGGATAGCTTGTTGTTTTTTACTATTATATTTAAACATTATCTGCCCCTGGCAAACCCATGCATGGCAGTCTGTAAAATTACTTATCTCAAGGCTAAATTCAAACGTATTTTGAAGTAACATTATTTGATCAAAATGTTTTAGCTTTCCTCGCACAGACGACCAAGTTTTCCTTGACTATACACACGAACAATTTTCCTTGTTCAAAAGCTGGCATGACCAGCTTTTGAACAAGGCTTCTTGTCAAGGAAAAACTTGTCAATTTGTGTCGTACACACGAACAAATAAAACTTGTCAAGAAAAAACTAACCAAGGAAAACTTGGTCGTCTGTGCGGCGCTTAAAATACATTAAATAAATTTTTGCATTGTATTCTTTGTTGTGAAAGTTTTGTATTAAATCGGCCGCCACGCTGGAGAAAAGCAAGCGGAAAAATAATAAATCGCGTTTGTGACAACATTGTTGAAACAGCTTGTTACGGCTCAAATTCAACAGGCTTGTTTCAACCTTGTTGACACAGACTTGTTAGGCGATGTTCACACAGGCTTGTTACGGCTTGATTCAACAAGCTTGTTACAAGCTTGTTGTCAACAACGTTGTTACGACCTTGTTCCAACAAGCTTGTTACAAGGCTGCCAACAACTTGTTATCGGCTTGTCACAACAACTGGGAACAAGCAGTGCGAACACAACTTGATATCGGCTTGTTGGAACAATCTTGTAACAAGTCTGCTGCAGACTTGTTACAACTTGTGCGTTTTTACGCGTGTACCACAAGTCGTTGGAAATGTGAAAACTTTCCATTGCAGAATTGGCCGCCATTTTGAATTTTATTGTCAACATTTGGAGCAGTACAATTAATAAAATAATTGTACTCCTCTCAACCAATCAGAATATAGTAATTTTGTCATACATATAATAAGTATTGAAACAACAATCGAAATATAGTAAGGTTAGATATACTGCCGAAACAGAGAACGTAGGAGTCTAACGTTTCGAGCGAAGGCCCTTCGTCAGAGAGAAATGTCACGTTTCTCTCTGACGATGGGCCTTCGCTCGAAACGTTAGACACCTACGTTCTCTGTTTCGGCAGTATATCTAACCTTACTATATTTCGATTGTTGTTTCTACACTGCCTACGCAGCACGCTACTTTTATTACACTCATAAGTATTGAAACAGTTTGCCAAAACACTTGTTGAAGCAACACAAATGCAGTTAGGTCTCTTCGGGCACCTTCGCTGTTCTCCTGTACATGTTCGGCTCACATGACTTTACGTACCAAACCCTACATCGAATAGCCCTTGGCAATGTGTGCAACTGGTCTGTAAACTGTTGACACAAAATATGATGCGTTCAGCAACCGTGGGAGTGCACAAATATGAACAAAAACATAGAACAAAGACTTATCGCCGCGTTTCCAGACATCTCAATTTTAGACCCCGTTTACACGATGCCGGTACAATTTGAAAACGGAACAAAATCATGCCGTTTAGACCTTGCGTTTACACGATACCGGCACAAAAATGACATGAAAACGGCACAAAATGAAGACGGGTTCCTTGATAGCATGAAATGAAAACGGAACACTAACCGGTATCGTGTATAAACGCCAGTGCCGTAACAGTTTGATGACGGTTATCACAATATATACGATATATACGACCACAGTATTCGGCTCAGCAGTATTCACGAAGTCTTCTCAATTATCACTGGAAGAGAATAGTCACATGCTAATCCGTCATTTTTTTATACCGGCACCGTGTAAACGCAAGACTTTTTGGCCTGTATTTATACACCGGCATGATTTTGTTCCGTTTTCAAATTGTACCGGCATCGTGTAAACGGGGTCTTAGAGACTATGCTATAGATTACTACGCTTTCAAATTTGAATTCTCAGTCGCAGAACATCTGCCGGCTTGTTCGGTGGCAGTTTGCCTTTAACGTCTAATGCTTCTCAATTTAGATTCTGCGTATTTACTGGTGGCTCTTATACCCAACAACTCTTTTAAACAAGGCTTTAGGTAAGGAAATTTAACAATTGCCATATGTTGGAGCATATAGGAATCATAGAGAACATATGGGGAAGTGGGCCTAACAGTTTCAGTGAAACGCAGTTGTCATTCTTGAGCCCATAGTCTCCCCGTTTTTGGTCAGCGGAAGAGCGCGGGCGAGACTGTGGGGAAATTGGATTGATTCTCCGTAAATATATGAGAAATGAACACAACGCACATTCTGCACAGCAGCTCAGGATACGAACATGCGCTTAACAACTAGAACCCATCATTTCAGGGGTAAATCCAATTTCCCCAGAGTCTCCCCCGCGCCCCCGCGCTCTTCCGCTGACCAAAAACGGAGAGACTGTGGGCTCGAGATTGCGCAGTTGTTTGTTTGTTTGTTTGTTGTTGTTTTGTGTGTGTGTGTGTGTTTGTTTGTTTGTTTGTTTGTTTGTTTGTTTGTTTGTTTGTTTGTTTGTTTGTTTGTTTGTTTGTTTGTGCGTGTATTTATTTATTTGTGTTTGTTTGTTTGTTTGTTTGTTTGTTTGTTTGTTTGTTTGTTTGTTTGTTTGTTTGTTTGTTTGAAATGCCATAAGTAATGCCTACACCAATATGGTTTTCTATACTCTATATGCCTTATACACACTTCAGAGGTGGTATGGAATATTATTAGTTAACTTCATTTTATTTATTAAGTATTAATTTTAGTTCTTTTGATATTTTGTAGGAGTAAAACATTTCTTACTCCTCAAAAAGATGTACAGGTATCCGTGTTTTTATTAAAATGTTTCAAACGTTTATTTCTTTATGCATACTGTTGTTGTTGGACAAATTTCTATTTCACTCTGTTTAACCCCAGGCGATTTTAATCGTCGATGAGGGACTTCTCGACTACACGCGTAAAAACGCTCAACTTGTTCACGGTTGTTGTTGTGCTGCCCGCCGTGAACAATGTTGTGCTGCTCGCCGTGAACAAGTTGTTCACTTATGGTTCGAACAACTTGTTCATGGCTAAATCAACAGTCATGAACAAGTTGTTCCAACAGCACATTTTTTATAGCCAACAACGCTGTTCGCACATGATACAGCATGTTGTAACGGCATGACGAAATAACAACGATGAACAACAATGTTACAACAATGGTGAACATGGTTGATGTATCAACACCTTCTTTGGTTGTTACAACATGCGTGAACAACGGTTGTTGTTTCATCAAGCAGTGACAACTTGTTGAAACAATGATGAACAATGTTGTTCATTTATCAATGTTGTTCACATGTGTCAACAAGTTGTTACAGCATTGTTGCAAGTTGTTACAGTATTGTTCAGGCAACAATGCTGGGAGATTTTTAGGCGTATAGCTGCAGGGACGTAGCCAGAGGGGGAGCGGTCGCCCCCCCCCCCCCCCCCCATCTTTGCATGATGAAATTTTGTTTTGAACACTCGTACTCAGATGCACAGGTCATTTACCCAGCGGTTATTGACTGGATCTCCGTCGCTCTTCTGACTCTAGTGACTAATAATATGAAATGGTACCTTCCTTTCCTCCTAATCCAGTGTCCGTATGTATTGCACGCATGTAACTTAACTCGACGATTTTGTTTTTTAGTATTTCATGACTTTTCAAACTTTCAGAATTGTGTAAAATCTTCTCCCCAAAATGCAGGAAATCCCATTTTAGAGACTCTAGATTTCAAAGTTTTCCGGGGGAGCATCCCAGACCCCCCAAGAAGTTTCGCTCCTCCCCTTTCAAAATCCTGGCTACGTCCCTGACTAGCTGTGCATAAAAAGGTTAATCAAAAGTCATTTTATTTAACCGTTGCTACCAAGGATGTCTGAGGGTTCCCCTCTTTGACAAGTAAAATCGTTTGGCGTTAGACAGAGAAAGAAGGAATAAAGGGCCGTTTTTAGCCAGTTCAGGCGAGAATAAACTTGCCATCAGTTGCTTTTTCTTTAATTTCTCTCGTTTTGTTTGTTTTCTCGTTAGCTATCACCAGATGCCGAAACAGTCTTGCATGAGGTATGTTTTTCATTGAAACATGTTACATATCTTTGCAACTTCCAAACGAAATAACTTGAAACTAATCTATTCTTGTACGTGTGTCTCTCACAGCACTAAGCATACGATATTTCAAGTGATTTCGTTCGATAACTGCAAAGATATATCGCAAAGTGTTCTACATCTTTGTTATTATCGAACAAAAGCACTTGGCGAATTAGCAACCATGTGCGAGTGTTTCTCCTACAACAGAGTCTGTAAATTTTAAGTATTTTTGTTTGACAATAACAAAGATGTAGAACACTTTGCGATAAGTCATTATGCAAAGAGTGACGTAAAGTTATCTTATAAGTTAAATTTACATATCAAACAACCTGAAATATCTCAACAACGAAGGAAGGAAACAAAAAACTACAAAAGATGTTACTTTTTCATTTTAAGTGGGGTTTTTTTTAAATAAGACAAACTTAATTTTCGTTTCGTAGGCACTTTAAACAAAAACAAGACGCCTGGTCAGGCGTTCACTCGGGCTACTACAAAATCACGCGCAGGTTGTCATATGCAGTGCTAAGATCTAAAGCCGCCGTCTAAACACATTCAGGTCACAGACAAAAGTCAAAACACAATCCAATCTCCGATAGAAAACGGAATTTGCAATACACAAAACACGATTGCCTGTAACGTATTTCCACACATGCATGTACACAGCGTTCATATGTCGAGTCTCTTCGGGTATTAAATATCAACACAGCTAGCGATATTACTGACCAATATCAAACTATGTCTGTGAACACGCAAAACACATCCGAGACGAGAAAGACTTGATCAGCCTCTGATCATCAGACAGTAGGAAAGCTAAGAAAGAAAGCATTATTTCCACACATGTACAGCGTTCATATGTCAAGTCTCTTCGGGTATTAAATATCAACACAGCTTCATGTATACGCCTATACGGCGTGTGAGATCGTAAGCGTATATAATATCAAGATACTTGCCAGATTACTGACCAATAACTATGTCTGTGAAAAGACAAAACACATCCGAGAGGAGAAAGACTTGATCAGACATCAGGAAAGCAAAGAAAGAAAGCATTTGGCATGCACGCATAAGTTTCGCAAAGTCTTATTATGTTTCTCTTGATCGAGACGGCGGAATAAGTTAAATGCGCACTTGACTAGAGCCTGCGCTCTTTCTGATTAGAGAGGCCTGCGGAGTAGGCTAAGAGCGTGACACAGAAGGGAAGAAAAAAAAAACCGAGCCGAAACCTAGACTCGTCTACCTGTGGTAGCCCAAGTAAAAAACGTTCAAAGGTCACACCGAGCTTGGACTGACCATTATGGCATTTTGCCTTGCACCAATGGCCAGCCATTATTCTACATTGCCCGGCCATTGTTCTGTAAAATGGCACAATGGCCGGTCAAAGCCTGGTTCACACAGCCAATTTTGAATACGATTATGTCATCAGACAGATTAAAATAGGAGCATTCTTTATACAATACTATGTATTTTACTTCTTACTGTGGCTTTGCTCTATAGTTCATCCAGTCAATGTTTTCATTCGTTTCTAGGTGTATCGTACTCTGTTGAATATCTTGCCGAAGCTAAAAACGTTTTGTGGTAAGCACTGATGTGTTTTTGACTGTGTTTTTTTATATTTAGTTGCAGCATTAAAGAAATACCAAATGTTTTTCCGTGTTTGGATACTCTGATACCACTCTGATCGGGAAATTGCGAGACTGGAGAAAAGCGTAACAAACCACGAGCCGTAGGCGAGTGTTTTAGTTTTTCGAAAGTCGAGCAATTTCCCAAGTGTTTGGATAAGAGTCTCCAAACACGGAAAAAGCCGTTTGGTATTTCTTTTATAAAATAATCACAAGTGAATACGATATACTGTCCGACATTTTCCAAAAATCGTTTTGGCGGGAATTTTCCGTGTTTGGATACTCTGATCCAAACACGGCAATTGACCAATCAAGGCTCGCGTAGTATACATGTTAATTTATAAAGTCTATACTGTCAGTGATTGGTTTCTGTTCTTTTAGATCGAACCCTTCATGGAACGAACAAACTTACGAGTTATTTCGCCGTTCTGAATTACTGTCTAGTATCAAAGAAAGAAAAGCAGATGGTAAGGCATTTTGTTGTGTTACATTAATTTAATTTGAATTGTATTATTTTTTGATTGATTGATGGGCCACCAAATAGCGCCAATTAACACATCATTACACTTTCAACAATACACACACTTTCAACAATTAATGCACTCACACTTTCACTCGCAAGCTTTACACTTTCGTCTACCACTGCCACGATCTCACCTACCACTTCCACAAAGTGCTCGCACACTCTCATGTATTCCACTCTCACCTATCACTCTCACACTTTCGCTTATACCACTTTCACATACCCTCTCACCCACCACCACCATACTTTCTCCTATTACCCCCACACTCTCATCTACCACCACACTCTCACCTATCATTCCCCAAATCTCACCTACCACCCCCACACTTTCACCTACCATCTCCACACTTTCACTTACCATCTCCACACTTTCACCTACCACCCCCTCACTGTCACCTACCACCTCCACTCTCTCACCTATCACTCATACACTCTCGCCTATTACTCCCCAACTCTCACCTATCACTCCCAAACGTTCACGTACCACCTCCACACTCTCACCCACCACCCCCACACTCTCACCCACCACCACCACACTCTCACCCACCACCCCCACACTCTCACCCACCACCTCCACACTTTCACCTATCACTCACACAATCTCACCTATCACTTCCATACTCTCACCTATCACTCTCACCTATCACTCCCAAACTTTCACATACCACCTCCACACCCTCACCCACCACCCCCACACTCTCACCCACCACCCCCACACTCTCATCCGCCACCCCCACACTTTCGCCTATTACCCCCACACTCTTACCTACCACCTCCACACTTTCACCTATCACTCACACAATCTCACCTATCACTTCCATACTCTCACCTATCACTCTCACGTGTCACTCCCAAACTCACCTACCAGCCCAACACTTTCACCTACTACCCCCACACTTTCACCTATCACTCCACACTTTTACCTATCACTCACTTTCACTTATCACTCCTACAGTCTCACCTATCACTCCCAAACGCTCACCTACCACCTCCCCACTCTTGCCTACCATCCACACATTTTTAACTACCGTTCACACGCACACACCACTCCCACACTCCCCACTTTCACCTACTACTCTCACCTACCACTCCCACACTCTGACTTATACCACTCTGACCTACCGCTCCCACACTCTGATCTATACCACTCTGACCTACCACTCCCACACTCACCACTTTCACCTACTACTCTCACCTACCACTCCCACACTCACCACTTTCACCTACTACTCTCACCTACCACTCCCACACTCTGACTTATACCACTCTGACCTACCGCTCCCACACTCTGATCTATACCACTCTGACCTACCACTCCCACACTCACCACTTTCACCTACTACTCTCACCTACCACTCCCACACTCTGACCTATACCACTCTCACCTACCACTCCCACACTCACCACTTTCACCTACTACTCTCACCTACCACTCCCACACTCTGACCTATACCACTCTCACCTACCACTCACACACTCTGACCTATACCACTCCGACCTACCACTCACACATACCACTCTCACCTACCACTCCCACACTCTGACCTATACCACTCTCACCTACCACTCCCACACTCTGACCTATACCACTCTCACCTACCACTCCCACACTCTGACCTATACCACTCTCACCTACCACTCCCACACTCTGACCTATACTACTCTCACCTACCACTCCCACACTCTGACCTATACCACTCTCACCTACCACTCCCACACTCTGACCTATACCACTTTCACCTACCACTCCGACACTCTGACCTATACCACTCTCACCTACCACTCCCACACTCTGACCTATACCACTCTCACCTACCACTCCCACACTCTGACCTATACCACTCTCACCTACCACTCACACACTCTGACCTATACCACTCTCACCTACCACTCCCACACTCCGACCTATACCACTCTCACCTACCACTCCCACACTCTGACCTATACCACTCTCACCTACCACTCCCACACTCTGACCTATACCACTTTCACCTACCACTCCGACACTCTGACCTATACCACTCTCACCTACCACTCCCACACTCTGACCTATACCACTCTCACCTACCACTCACACACTCTGACCTATACCACTCTCACCTACCACTCCCACACTCTGACCTATACCACTCTCACCTACCACTCCCACACTCTCACCTACCACTCCCACACTCTGACCTATACCACTCTCACTTACCACTCACACACTCTGACCTATACCACTCTCACCTACCACTACCACTCTCATTTTGCACTCCCACCTATCACACTCTCACTCAGTTCATATTCTTTTCTTTTTCTTCAATAGTTTACACCATACTGTCCCGACTTATGGAAGCTGTTCCATCCTCTGATGTCAGAGCCGAGCGTTTCGGTATTTCCAAATAAACAAGTGAGTTCGTTATTCCTTTACGTCCGATTTACTCCATAACGTTTTAATCACCAAATAACAGTGTTTAGGTTCAATGGCGCAACCATGTTATTTAAATATTAATAAGCGAAAAAACAAACAACAAAAGGTTTGTGCACGGTAAGGACCATTTAACATAAAATCACAGCTCATTATAGACGCTTTGAAGTTTGCCGAGTTTCCAGACCATCTTGATTGACTCTGGGTTGCCTCACCTCCATGAAAACAGCGCTGGGGATTGGGACGGACAGTGAAAGGAGCGCCTGCAGGCGCCTATTGTTATTTTGTTATTTAATATGCGTGCGAATGTCGCGGGATGTTGTGATTATATTATTGATCGTCATAGTTAATACATACACATGTTTTATAACTACGAAAATACTCTGTGTGAGCTTTTTGTAGCCCACCCAACATAAATTGTTTAATTATTTAAAATATTTTGTGTGAACGCTATTAACTGTAAACCAGCCAACATATAGCAACAGCTGAATATTATACACTTAATGTCTGCTCCCGAGGGAAACAGTTAGTTCTGTTTTCCCGAGAGTCTTGATATTTCCCGAGACGAAGTCGAGGGAAACATCGAGACTCGAGTCTTAGTGTTTTGTTATATAGCTTAAGTTTCGCTGAATAGTTTCGACGTTTATCAAGGGAAAGTACACAAAAGACAAACGCTAAGACTTACCAAAACATTTCGCCAAGCTCCGTAATTTCACTTCAACCAAACCAATATCTTAGAACAAAGTCTTAGAACAAAAGAACAGCAATACATTTCTCCAGTTAATCTTCACACATGCTTTGAAGATCTATAAATATTGTTTTTTTCGTACCAAACAAGCTTTTGTTTTTAGGATGCCGTGAAGAGTACAAAGTTCTAGCGGGCAACAATTGAAAACTTATTGACCGAACAGGCAATAAGTTCTCAATTATTGCCCGCTCGGTAGACATTGAAATTTAACTAAGGTCATGTGACCACAAACCAACCAATGGCAGTCATCGTTGCATCCAGTGAAACTCTAGCTATATAACAATATATAATGTTGTCAGACCATAGTCAATCGAGATATGGTCTGGAAACTCAGCTAAAGTCTTTGGTCTATCTTTTTGTTCGCCTTTATGCAGTTTTGTGCACGGTGCACGGTCACTGAACACATTGTATTTTAGTATAATGAACGAATTGTCCAATAGCAACGTTTCAGTTCAATCACTCAACCGTGCTATTTAAATATTAATAAACCTAATACAAAGGATGTGCACGGTGTAAGGTACGGTTCAACATAAAATCCCAGCTCATTATAGGCGCTTTGAAGTTTGCCGAGTTTCCAGACCATATCTCGATTGACTATGGTCAGACGCTGTACACAAATTCCTGAATAAAGAATGCACTTTGATACACATACTCATTCATTATTGTACTATTTTAGTTCATTCTAGATACGTGTTTTTTAAACGGAGTAAATATTCGATCAACTTCCAAATTAAGCTATTTAGCTCAGGTTTTTGAAATTGACAACTTCCTAAAAGTACACTGTTTTAATTAGGGGGCGGCACGAAAAATAGGCGCCTGCAGGCGCTCCCCTTCGATTACCCAGCGCCGGCTATACGCAGGCTACATGAAAACAGTCTTTAAATATTGCTTCCTCTTTTTTGTTAACAGGCTCTTCTCACGTTTTGGTACCACGTGACCAATGGATGCGATGAGAACATGGCGTTTATAACGGATACGCCACAAGTAGCTACGAACATACCGTTTAATTACATTCTGTAAGTACAAAGTACATATTGCAGATATACATGAACTTTTGGCGTACTTCGATAACTTGATAGAGCCAAAGGAAACGTTTGCTGTTTTCAATGTATCATGTTTTGGTTTAGGTCTAATGATGACCCTGATGTAATAACGTTCAATCGTAATGTCCTCCCTGTGTATTATGGTATTCTACGACTGGCTTGCGAACACTCTCCCAAGTTTACACGTCAACTTGCAATGCATTCAAACATGGCGTGGGCTTTTGAGCACTTGAGTTTTCGGATTAATCAGTATCCAAAAGTAAGTATAGTTTGATTTTGGTTATGGTATGGTATACAGTTTGGTTTCATATAGTGTATTTTATAGCTTGGTTTTGAATGGCGCATGGTTGGTATGCACTGTACAGTATGATACAGTGTGGTATGGTATGGTATGGTATTGTGTGGTATGGTATGGTAAGGTATGGTGAGGTAAGGGTATGGTATGGCATTGTATATGGGTGATAATGTAATGTTTAGTACGGTATTGTATATTGTACGTTAAGGTATATGGTAGGTGTAGTATGTTATGGTGTGGTATTGTATAATATTATATATGTGGTGTGGTATGGTATGGTGTGGTATGGTGTGGTATGATGTGGTATAGTATGGTATGGTATGGTGTGTTGTGGTTTGGTATGGTGTGGTGTGGTATGGTATGGTATGGTGTGTTGTAGTTTGGTATGGTGTGGTGTGGTGTGTTATGGTATGGTGTGGTATGGTACGGTGTGGTGTGGTATGGTGTGGTATGGTATGATATGGTATGGTATAGTGCGGTACGGTACGGTATGGTATGCTATGACTGCCTCTTACTAAAAGCTTATTCTTTATTTGTTCCCAGGCTGTGGACGAATTATTTCACTTGATGACGTTATTTTCTGGAAATGGCCAAACGTTGACCAAAGCTTCCGAAATAGCTAGTGCTGCAGCATTTCGTGAAAGTACGATCAAGATGTACTTGACTTCCTTGGACAGTGGCTCTCATTGGACCACACTGATTTAGTAAGTACTCAGTTGACTGACTGGTCAGTCCTGCAAAGGAAGTTGTGCAAAGGAAGTTGTTTTCTTATGAGGTGCCGGCTATATGCTTGAATTCATTGATTGTGTGATCATATTAGTTGTGTTCCTTATTTATTTTGTTGTCTTTCCACCTTTTTAGCGCTTTGAAAATTTTGTTGCAAACCGAAGAAGATAAGCTGACGGTGGCCCTTAACAATGGATTAATGTCCCTGGCAGATGTAAGAAATTGACTCTATTTTACTCCTGTCCGTAATCCTGCTTTCTGATTGGCTAACGAGCAGTCTGGAATTCTAGAGTACGGACCTCGCAGGTTAAAACCACCCAAAAAAGGCTAAAACCTGCAAAAAAGGTTAAAATTTAGGCAAACAAAGAAAAATAAATACGGGATTCACCAAACATAGTCGGTCTGTCCTTGGAAAATGTTGCCCTCAGTCTTGATTGCACGTACCTCGGTCTGTATACTCAAGACTTCGCTCAACATTTTCCCAGCACTGACCTCCAGTTTATATATATATATATATATATATATATATATATATATATATATATATATATATATATATATATATATATATATATATATAAAACTCATTAATAATTCATGAGGAAAACTCTGTGGTTTGGTTATCGCAGGACGAAATTACATCAATTAAGCAAACTTTCATCTTGATTTTCTCTCAAAATACTGATTTAAAAGAATGACTTTCATTGGCTTATCCCAGAGGTTTATATCACCAATTATAAACTCCTGCAATAGCCAATGAAATTCGAGAATTTGCATTATAAACTTGTAAATTTATACTAAATATGTATATAAAACTATGTATATATATAAAACTATATATAGAGAGGATATTACACGGCGGCACGAAGATATGATTTTACCTTCGAGTGGGGGAAAACATGAGCATGTTTTTGCCACGGGAAGATAAAATTCATATTTTCAAGCCACCGTGTAATGTTCTTTTTATTATATAGATTCAATGCAAAAAGCGGTAAAATTCTAAATTACGTCATCGATATCTTCACTAGTGAGAATATGGAAAATACGACACTGTATATTTCCTCGTAAAACACTCGCATCTATATAAATGTAGTGTTTTCTAGAGCTTAGAATTCTGTAAAGTCCTCTCCCTGCCCCCTTCCTCGGTGAAATCGTGGCTACGCCACTGCGTGTTAATCACATGTTTTTCTATTCAAGGCGTTCACCACGTTACATCTGATGTACCACGAGGCGACTGCTTGTCACGTGACTGGAGACCTGACCGAAGTGCTGTCAGTAATGTTAAACATCTTAAATTGCTGTCGTGTTAACATGAATAGACAAGGTAGGGCAGTGTTATTGAACTTGAAGAATATACGTATATGTAATAAATAATACATAAAGTTCCGTGTATGTGTACTCTTGTAAACGTTTGACGTCATTTCAACACGTAAGAAGTTGAGTAGAAGCACGAAGCGATAGCCGAATCATTCTTGACATAGTCTGCGGTAGCCATAATGTCAGCGTGTTGTTTGCTTGCTTGTTTGTTTGCTTGCTTGCTTGCTTGCTTGCTTGCTTGCTTGCTTGCTTGCTTGCTTGCTTGCTTGCTTGCTTGCTTGCTTGCTTGCTTGCTTGCTTGCTTGCTTGCTTGCTTGCTTGCTTGCTTGCTTGCTTGCTTGCTTGCTTGCTTGCTTGCTTGCTTGCTTGCTTGCTTGCTTGCTTGCTTGCTTGCTTGCTTGCTTGCTTGCTTGCTTGCTTGCTTGCTTGCTTGCTTGCTTGCTTGCTTGCTTGCTTGTTTTGGACCGCATTTACGTCATACTCGACAGCCTTCGCCAGACAGCCATCGCCAGATAGTCGACAAGATCGCTACTCAGAGATCGCTTAGAGGACGCTTTATTTCATAAAGTGTTATATCACAATTCGCAAGTAATATTTGACAACTCGAACTGCATGTTTTAAGGATTTTTGATGAAGGAAAATTTCGAGTGTTGAAATATTTAACAATTATTCACCGAAGTGGAGGTGAGTATTTACACTATTCGCCAACACTGAGGTGAATAATTGTTTTAGCATATACCTCCTAAATGAAATAAAAAGTCTAACCTTCTTATATTTTATCAACAAAATCTCCAGCTTTGGTAAACAAAGCAAAACCGGCCGCCATTTTGTTTTGCCCGCAGGTGAATAGGTATAACAATTATTCACCGAAGTGGAGGTGAATAGTGCTGGATATTCACCGAGCCGCTTCGGCGAGGTGAATATCTACACTATTCACCGACACTGAGGTGAATAATTGTTTTAGCATATACCTCATAAAATGAAATAACAAGTTTAACATTCTTATATTTTTCGGTATTTTTATACAAGAGTAAAACAAGACACGGCCGTCGGCCGCTAGCAACTCGGCGTACTCGATTATTTGTCGACAAAACAGTTTTTACAGCTTTTGAATATATTAATGGCTAGAAAATTGTAAAGAAACATACCTGTGGACACTCTTCTACTTAATTTTGTTGACTTTTCTCGTTATTCTACCACATCAGCCTTGTTTATCAACAAAATCTCCTCCTTCGGTAAACAAAGCAAAACTGGTCGCCATCTTGTTTTGCCCGCAAGTGAATAGTGCAGGATATCCCGAGCTAGAGGAACCAATCAGATTGCGCGAAAAGCACTATTCACCTGCGAGGTATATGCTAAATATATTAAGACCAAGCTCGGACCAGTTGTGAAAATGCAACATCAAGCTAGGTCTTCAGGCTGCAATCGAATTCAGTTGGTTTGGGTTTAAATGTATATATTTATGTTCCGTAACTCCAGAAGCGAAATATATACACTCACAAATTTAATGTTCTTATACGTTAGGGCCGTTTATACGAGAGCGATAAGACGCGACTTAAATAAGACATGCCTCACATAAGACGTGAACTGATTAATTTACATGGCGTTTTTGAACAAGCCACGGCTTGTGTAAAGCCTCTCTTCTCCGCAGAGGTTAAATTTCGGAATTTCGGCGATTGGAGGTTTCGGGGGTCGTCGGAGATGCTCGGAGGCGTCAGCTGGACATAAGTAGTGCGGGCGAAACTGGTCCAACGGAAATAACATTGAGCCTCTGCCAGATTTCTGTCGATTTCTTGCACAAGATGTCGGTTTCTTGCATAACTTGCTAATTCACGGATAACCAAGCCATCCACGTCTATATTAGTAACATATTTGTTGGTAAGTGATTATGACATGTTTATAATATGTCTTTTTTGTAAAAAAGACAAAATATACTCAGTTTTGCCGTTTAATATATCAGACGAAGACTGACGAACCAGAGGATAACATACTCATATCGGCCGACGTGTAGCTCACATTGAAACAACGAACTTTCCTAGTTTGTCCACACATTCAATTAACTGTGGTCCTGTAGCCTTCTGCTATATTCGACATGTTTTCTACAACCCGCAGTTCCAAAAGTTATTGACACCCCCCTGATGCCGCCATATTGACACAGAAATCTGGCAGAGGTTGTTTTTTCGTTTTCTCTTCCGCTTTCCGCCCGCACTCTTTATGTCCAGCTGACGATTTCGACGCATCTCCGACGATCCCCGACATAGCCGATCTCCGAAATAACCTCTGCGGAGGAAAGAGGTATAAAGCTGGATTTCCACTTGGCGAAAAATGTCGCGCGAAGCGACATTTTCTTTTGTCTCGTAAGCTCTCCGGTGGAACTAATTAAATCAAAAGGTCGCTTCGCTCGACAAATATCGCCTAGTGGAAAACGGCCTTGAAGGCGGTTTTCAACTAGGCGACTTTTTTCGCGCGAAGCGACTTTTTCTTTTGTCTCGTGAGCTCTGAGCTGGAACTAACCAGCAATCTATTGAATTCGAACAAAAGAAAGTCGCTTCGCGTGAAAATAATCGCCTAGTGGAAAACCGGCTAAGTCTCTGTACCTTTTATACGATGTTTTGCGTCTTCTGTAAGGCGCGTCCTGTGTAGCCGCGTCTTATTAGCTCTCGCATAAACGATCCTATTAAACGTTTTGTTTTGTACTGTAGATGTGAAAAGCAGTATTTATGGATGGACTGAAAGAATAGACATGGCCCAAAAACTGCTGTCTCTTCTGAATTTTTACACCCCAAAAGAAATTCGGAAATGCTGTCTAGGTACGTATTGCTTTATTGTAAACTTTAAACACGGAGCGACTGCATAAGTACTGGCTGAGGTACTCGGCCAATCCTGCCCAAACGCATCTGATTGGTCCACACAGCTAAAATTACTTCCGGCCTTACCGAGGAACTTTGGCTAAGACTGAAGAGTGGAGCTTTTGTGAGACTTGTTTACTGTTTTTAAATTAAACTTGCCACTTCCCAAACGTCGAATTTGTCTTTTTCAAGTGTAACACATCATTTTGAGTAGAAAGACGGAAAAATTACGCTTCCAATACGTCGAAACAAAACTAAGGTGAGGAAAAACCGTACGAAAAAGACCAAGTGTCTCACCATTTTTCTTGTTGAATGCAGATGATGTCTGTATTTGCTTATTCATTCATATCTTCCGTCCTTGTAATTATAAGACCCTTTTATATACACCAAGAATGTTGATAATGAATATCTTCACACTGATGTCTGAACATCATCTCACTTTTCAACGACGACAACTTTGTTTTTGCACGACCGACAGTACATGTTGTCTGGAAAGCCAGACAAATGACTACTAAAAAGTTCTCAATTTGTGATATATTGACTTGCAAAGTTAATATAATAAACTATTTATTGTCTTCGTTTAAATGGTCTGTTTTAGTTAAATATCAAAGTCTTGTCTTTTATGTGGAACTCTATTTTAAAAAACGGCGAAAGACAAAGCAGCTATACATGACCTTCAAACATCGTTTGAAAGCAAGGTCATAAATATTTTACAAATTCGTTGATCAAACAAATTTAATCACTTCAGAATTGTTTTTATCTAAGACTCTTATGTTTCTCTTTACAATTTACCTGTTGTATTGAAAGGTAAAAAGGTTATAAATAAAAGATAATTCTCAAAACTTCACCAGCTCACTGACTCGTTGTTGACTTGACTGTTGACATTTCAAACTGTCAGTGCGTAGCCGGGGGGGCTCCCTTTTATACGCTCGCTCCGTGTTTAAGCGAAAGATGTTACTGCATGGTACAGTAGTATACACTGAGACACCATAGCATGCCATAGCATTAAATATACACCATAACCATACCATACCATAACATACAACACCATACCATACTATACCACACCATACCATGCTATACCATACCATTCCATACCATACCATACCATACCATTCCATGCCATACCATACCATACCATGCCGTACTATACCATACCACACCATACCATACAATATAGCATACCATACTACACCATACTATAGCATACCATACCATACCATACCATACAGACGTATAACTGTATTGTACAATGTAATGCAATATAATAAAGCAGAAAAGTCCGATCCAGTGCAGTGCAGCGCAGTACAGTACAGTACAGTACAGTACAGTACAGTACAGTACAGTACAGGGCAGTGCAGTACAGTACAGTGCAATACAATGCAGTACCGTATAGTACCGTACAATACAATGCAGTACCGTACAGTACAGTGAAATGCAGTACAATGCAGTACAGTACAGTGCAATGCAGTACAGTACAAATGCAGTACAATGCAGTTATTAAGTAACCAAAAAGGCTTATTGAAAAACAGCATTTCACATTGAAGTTTATTTCACATCTAGATGTCTTGCACGCTATTATTTCAATTTACCAAGAAGATTGTGTCACTGCACTTATTCCAATTATCTACCAGTCCCATAAGAGTCACAAGCAAAATCCAGATCCTGGTAAGCATATCTCACTCTTTTAGCTAGATCAGGGGTTCTTATATAACCAGGCTTCGTGGTCCTTTAGCGCTTATCACCAAAAAAAACGTGATAGAAAAATTTTCCTCTTAAAGAGTAAGAGCAACAAAAATTACAAGTACACATTTTTAAATTCATAATTAACTGTCCTGCAATTGTAATCCAAATAAACAAAACAACTCTTGTGCCAAACAACATCACTAATTTCGACAAAAGACAATCTTGCCGTTCGCCATCTTGTTGTAAGACCTTGCCTAGTTAACTGACGTCACAAGCTGTGTAAACATGATAAAACTTATTCTTCGGGCAGCTGAATTTCGAATTCTGTGGTTTGTTTTTAAAGTGTTGTGGTTTAATCAAGAATGAAAATCATCTACAAAATATGAGTTTCAGACTTATATATGTGAAATAATATCATGATCACCTCGGTTTTCATTGTTCTCAAAGGGAATGTAAATCCCGTATTTTCCTCATTTCCCATGCATACGCCTTTGTCTTCTAAATTTCCCCGGGAAATTTAGTAGAAAACAAAAGATTTCTTTGTCTACTAATTTTCCCTCATCAAGCATGCAGGGGAAAATTAGTAGACAAAGAAATCCTTTGTCTTTTACTAAATTTCCCGCTTGCATATCTATTATGCAAACAGGCGGTCCTAGAACACTCACAACATTTTTCTTAACAGACCTCTATTCTACAAACACAAACCATGTCCCAAAGGTATAATTACTTCAATCAATAGTAAAACTCGTAAACAACTTCACTGAACCATACAAAAACAAACACCTAAACTTATCTCAGCATACTTCTCTGAGTTTTCCTCGGCGATCATAATATTACAAACTGATAACATAACTTGTTGGGAAATTAGCGATTAAATTGCCCTTCGCCTCGGGAAGATTTGTAAAAAAAATTTCCCTCGGCGGCGGGCAATTTAATCGCTAATTTCCCTCAAGTCATGTTATTACTTATAAGTATGGCTAACTAAAGTTTTCGCTTTACCCAGCTTGTGACGTCACATGCATATCAAAAATGTATCCAAGATATGGCAGATACTGATTCAGATTAGCAACTTTAAAAGTGCAATTAAGTCGTTTTATTGGAATACTTTGGGTCTAAATAACACACTAGATTGTATCTTCATGTCATTAGTTTGCTTTTGTTTCCCATACCCTTTAAAAACATATTGTCTTATTTGAAAGAACACTTAACATCATGGAGTAACATCTTTTGCAGTTTTTCGTTCCCTTGCTTCGTTCTTGAGATATTTCAGTTTGTTTGATACGCAAATTAAACATTTTGACGTCGTAGGTGCATCATGAGCTATTGGAGAAGGTTAGAAGATATCTTTTATATTATCAAACCAAATTAATCTGAATGAAGCATGTGGATGTGTTTCGCCACAACACCAAACTTGTAGATCTTCAAGTGATTATTATATTTGACAATAGCAAAGATATAGAACTTTTCGATAACTCATTATGCACTTGTGACGTCAAAATGTTTATGTAAACAAACTGAAATATTAGTTAGTTTCAGAAATTGCAGCTCGATGTTAGTAATAATTGTCAGTTGTTTGCTGTACAAGCTGTGTTAGTTAGTAATACTCAGAAATAGCGTCTGGCTAGCATTCAGAAGGTTGTGGGTTCGAGTCCCGCTTAGAGCTCAGAGTTTTTCTGAGTATTACTAACTAACACAGCTTGTACAGCAAACAACTGACAATTATTACTAACATCGAGCTGCAATTTCTGAAACTAACTAACAGTGTTTAACTGGAAACTTACTGTTACAATGCGACTTGTAGACCAACAAGTACTTGTAACCGAGCGGTTAAGACTCGTTCCTGGAGGACTGGGCACAGTCTAAGGTATAAATACCTTAATTAATCCATAGATAATGGAAGGGGAACTGGATAGGAAACTTCAAACGAAGTTAAAGAACCGGAAACGTTGTTTGCACAACTTGCTATGGCAATTACACACTTGAAAGCAGCTAATGCATCTATTGCTGAAATTAGACAAAAGTGTAATATCACTTAAGTTCAGCAGTGTCTGATTTCAGCCATGTGGGACCACCCGTTAGGTGCATTGCCCGCTTATAAGTGTATAATTACCATAGCAAGTTGTGTAAACATCGTTTCCGGTTTCGTAAGTTTCCTATCCAGTTCCCCTTCCATTATCTATGATTAACCTTGCTCCGCTATCTGAGTTCTAGTGGCTCAATGGTTAGAGCGTCTGGCTAGCGTTCAGAAGGTTGTGGGTTGTACAGCAAACAACTGACAATTATTAAACTGAAATATCTCAAGAACGAAGCAATGAAACGAAAAACTGCAAAAGATGTTACTCTATCATTTTAAGTGTTCTTTCAAATAAGACAAACTTAATTTTCGCTTCATAGGCACTTTAAGAGCTCCAATTATCCCTACTCCCTAGTATTCACTGGTTACACTATGTGGTGGGACCACAGGAGCCTGAACCCCACATACAAGATCGTCCATTTATTTTTCTCATTTTTTCTCTCTAGTTCCTCTTGGACCGAATTTTCCTCGTCGTCATGGCAAGGTATCAATGAGCAGTAAGTCTTCGCGCCAGATGGCAGTTCCTGAGCTCAATATGGCGCTACATCGAAATTTTATCGACTGTCAAAAGGTTCGTTATCCTAAATTGTTATATAGTTAGAGTTTCGCTGGATACAACGATGACTGTCATTGGTTGGTATATGGTCACATGACCTTACCTAAATTTCAATGTCTACCGAGCGGGCAATAATTGAGAACTTATTGCCTGCTCGGTCAATAAGTTTTCAATTGTTGACCGCTTGAACTTTGAACTCTTCACGGTTTCCTATAAACAAAAGCTTGTTTGGTAAGAAAAAAAGGAATATTTATAGGTCTTCAAAGCATGTGTGAAGATTAACTGGAGAAATGTATTGCTGTTCTTTTGTTCTGAGACTCATATTTATTTGTTTGATGTGAAATTACAGGCGAAATGTTTTAGTAAATCTTTCAGTTCGTCTTTTCGTTTCTGTACTTTCCCTTGATAAACGTCGAAATTATTCAGCGAAACTCAAGCTATACAGGGTGTATCAAAAAAAAGGCTACCCTTAGAAAATATAATTAACATTCTTTTCAAATAACCTATTGTATATTGACAGCCCTGTGGTCAGTTGAACCATTTTTAATCGAACTGATATGAATATAATTAACATTTTTATTTCAGTTATGCTCCTTCATACGTTTAGAAGTTATCGTAATTTCCCAGGTGTATACGACCATTTGTTATTTTACGCATCCGTGACTTCAGAGGTGTCAGGGCTGTCAATATACAATAGGTTATTTGAAAAGAATGTTAATTATATTTTCTAAGGGTAGCCTTTTTTTTGATACACCCTGTATAACAAAACACTTAATGTCTGATCCCTCGGGAAACAGTTAGTTTTGTTTTCCCTCGAGTCTCGATGTTTCCTCGACTTCGTCTCGGGAAATATCAAGACTCTCGGGAAAACAAAACTAACTGTTTCCCTCGGGAGCAGACATATTAAGTGTATAGTATTAACCCTTTATTGGCCAGGTTTCCGGGAGCTATCCCCTTGACGAGTAAAATCGTCTGGCGTTAGCCAGAGTAAAATCGTCTGGCGTTAGCCAGAGTAAAATCGTCTGGCGTTAGCCAGAGTAAAATCGTCTGGCGTTAGCCAGAGTAAAATCGTCTTGGCGTTAGCCAGAGTAAAATCGTCTGGCGTTAGCCAGAGTAAAATCGTCTGGTGTTAGCCAGAGTAAAATCGTCTGGCGTTAGCCAGAGTAAAATCGTCTGGCGTTAGCCAGAGTAAAATCGTCTGGCGTTAGCCAGAGTAAAATCGTCTGGCGTTAGCCAGAGTAAAATCGTCTGGCGTTAGCCAGAGTAAAATCGTCTTGGTGTTAGCCAGAGTAAAATCGTCTTGGCGTTAGCCAGAGTAAAATCGTCTTGGCGTTAGCCAGAGTAAAATCGTCTGGCGTTAGCCAGAGTAAAATCGTCTGGCGTTAGCCAGGGTAAAATCGTCT
Source organism: Corallium rubrum (assembly GCA_964035015.1). Taxonomy (NCBI): domain Eukaryota; kingdom Metazoa; phylum Cnidaria; class Anthozoa; order Scleralcyonacea; family Coralliidae; genus Corallium; species Corallium rubrum. The sequence goes on from OZ036002.1 coordinate 3,328,190, forward strand.
GGCGTTAGCCAGAGTAAAATCGTCTGGCGTTAGCCAGAGTAAAATCGTCTGGTGTTAGCCAGAGTAAAATCGTCTGGTGTTAGCCAGAGTAAAATCGTCTGGTGTTAGCCAGAGTAAAATCGTCTGGTGTTTGCCAGAGTAAAATTGATAAGTAGACAAAAAGTAAGTGTGGCCAGTAACGGCTTAAAGTGCTTATGAAACGAAAATTAAGTTTATCTTGTGTGAAAGTACTTTTAAAATGACGAAGTAACATTTTTTGCAGTTTTTTTGTTTCCTTGCTTTGCTTTTAAGATATCACAGTTTGTTTTGTAAGCGAAACTAACCAGTGACGTCACAACGTGCATAATGATATATCTTTGCTATTATTATGTTCTAAAGATTTTGGGTGAAGGAAAATTCGAGTGTAGAATATATACATTATAAGACCAAACCGGGACCACTTGCGAAAAATGCAACTACACGGGCCTTCCGGCAGGAATTGAACCCACGACCTTGCGATTCTAGTGCAATGCTCTGACCACTGAGCCACGGAGGGCGTAGCCGAGAGCTTAATCCCGAGTTCTGTATATATGATAAGGTGGTAATGCCAGGACAGATCGCTAGAATTGGGTATATTATAAGTAATATTGGGCATTTCACTCGAATACATAGCATGTTCTAAAGATTTTGGGTGAAGGAAAATTCGAGTGTAGAATATATACATTATAAGACCAAACCGGGACCAGTTGCGAAAAATGCAACTACACAGGCCTTCCGGCAGGAATTGAACCCACGACCTTGCGATTCTAGTGCAATCTCTTGCTATTATTAGATGGAATCACTTCGAAGCAATTATATATGTGTGTGTGTGTGTGTGTTTCCCTTACAACAACAAAAATATACATTTTCAACTGATTCCGTTTAATAATAGCAAAGATATGTAACCTTTCCCAGTAAGTCATTATGCACGTTGTGATGTCACTGGTTAACAAACTGAAATATCTCGACAACGAAGCAGCCGCCGAGAGGCTGGCTCGTTAGGTAGCGTTATATTCTGGGTGTCACTTTTTTGGCACCACCTGTTAGCAACAGATACAGAAACGTGGGCTCTGGGAACGAGAATACAGGCGACGTTTTTGACACCAAACAGGACTCTTTAGCCCTATAATCTTTCCCAGTCGTCTCCCTGCGGGAACAAGCAATCGCGTAGGTCTTCAAACTCGTAGCGAGTTCGTTTCACTTTTCCTCACTTCATTTCATTTCATTTCACTTCGCATCGCTTGCTTCGCTCCCTCCCTCCCTCCCTCCCTCCCTTCCTCCCTCCCTCCCTCCCTCCCTCCCTCCCTCCCTCCCTCCCTCCCTCCCTCCACTCCCTCTAAGGACCTGTTTACACGAAGCGGATTGACAGTCCACTCGAATCGAAGAACGCGAGTGAAGTCAATGCGGGCACATGTTTATACATGGAGAATCCGATCTGTTTTCTGGGCTTTCCTCAATGTCCGCCTTGTCTACAACACACACTAACTTCACTCATGCGTATCAAGTCAGTTTCAAGTCAAACTGTGTTTAGATTAATCAGATTGGAGACATTCAAGTCGATCCTTGCTTGAATCTCAAGTCAATCCATTCCACTGCGTGGATTGACTTCAGCCATCCGTTTTGACCATATCGAAAACTTTCAATCTTCTTCATGTAAACACAACAAGGAGAACCAACATGCGAGATTTGACTTGAACATTCATTACCGCTTCATGTAAACAGGGCCTAAGTCCACTTTACTTCAACTCACCTCACATTACCTTCCCTCGCCTCATCTCACCCCACCTCAGTTTACCTCACCTCACTTTACCACATGCGTAAATCTACAAACGTACATAATTCTTGGTTTTCATCTGACGTCACGGCGGCTAAATTGGTGCACAGAAACAATGAAATGGCGGCCATATTGGTGCACAACCTTTATCCTATGAGAATTTAACTCTATTCTTATTCAAACATTTCGTATTGTTTCACCACCCAAAGGGGCCACCGATCACTTATTGAAAACGATCCATGCGCACTTTTACGGTCATTTCTGTAAAGCGCTCTCAATTCGTCAGAATTTATGCCACAAAAATAAAATAAATATCGTTAGAAAGCTATTAATTTGTAGAATACATTGGTGTCTTTGGTTTCGCGATAAACACAAACCGTTAATAGTTGTGAATTTTTTAATTAAAACCAGAGGGCTTCACTCGGGGCGACTCGAGTAAAAAGCGTTTTATTTTGTTCAAAATCTTTTTTTGTTGTTTGATTCCGAGATAAATTTCCAGCAAAACGGTGTCAGCGTTTTTAGATATGTCGAGTTTTGCCGATGTTATTGACGACCAAAGTTAAAAATTCTGTTTTCCGACCAACATTCGCACAAAATAGGTCATAAATTCGAAACCAGGCAATAAATAAAAAAAAACGCTGACACCGCTTTGCTGGCGATTTATCTCGGAATCGAACTGCGAAAACAAAATTTGAACAAAATGAAACGCTTTGTTCTTAAGTCGCCTCGAGTGAAGCCCTCTGGTTTTAATTAAAAAATTCACAACTATTAACGGTTTGTGTTTATCGCGAAACCAGACACCAGTGTATTCTACAAATTCATAGCTTTCTAACGATATATATTTTACTTTTGTGGCATAAATTCTGACGAATTGAGAGCGCTTTACAGAAGTGACCCTGCAAACCTTAACGAAGACCGTAAAATCGAATGTGATGACACGAATGTAATTGTTGTCTTATAGGGTGTGGATGAGGAGTATGATAAGGACTTGGCAGACTATTTTCTTCCCTATCACCAGTTCGTCGATAAGCTCGTGAGATACGGCTTGACTCTCGACAAAGTGAATGAAAACGTTATTAAGTTAAGTAAGTATTTATTTATATTTGCGTGACGTTTTTACCGAAACACTTTTTGGGGATCAGACGACTTGAAATCTTTCTTATTTTTGTTTTGTTTCAGGTTGTCTCATGGCAATTGAAGGTCTTTCTCTTCACTTCATCCTATTCAGTAAACTTTGGTTGGAGATTTATAATAAGTCGCATGAGGTACTATTTGCTAAACTAAACCAACCCAAACCAAACCAAACCAAACCAAACCAAACCAAACCAAACCGAACCGAACCGAACCGAACCAAACTAAACTAAACTAAACTATGTTAAAGTGTCTATGAAATGAAAAATTCGTTGGCGTTTTTGTTGTTTTATTGTACAGAGGAGCACTCACTGAAAATTTCAAGAGAATCTGATGCGTAGTTTTCGCGCTATAAACTCTCAAAGGCTAGTCGTTCTTGGAGAAAAATTGGGCTTTCGGAAACAATGCTTATGACGTACGCAGATGGACAACTATACATAAGAACAATAGATTTCACTATTAATTATCCCATCTGCATACGTCATAAAGCGTTGTTACCAAGAAGCCCAAATTTCGTCAAAACAAACTATCCATGGCAAATTTTGAGAGTTGATAGCGCGAAGACTACGCATCAAATTCTCTTGAACTTTTCAGTGAGTGCTCCTGTCATGCTCCTCTGTACAATTAAACAACAAAAATGCCAACGTATTTTTCACTTCATAGACACTTTAAGTGATGCAATTGTTTTTCGACCATTTTACTCCGACAAATTTTTCTTAAGTTCCCAAGGACTCGGACCCACAACTTTTTGATCGCCGGTGAGGCTCTCTAATCGTTGAGCTACCTGGGACTCAGATGATTTGAACCTACGTTGAGTTCGATGTATGACACACTACTAGATGCAATTCTCAAACTCATGAATAATTCATGAGAAAAACATAATGGAAATCAGTTACCAAGACGTTGTGAAATGTGGTAATAAACGCCCATAAATTAAGACAAGTTTTACCTCAAATTTCTCTTTAAATACTGATTTGTTTGAGAAGCTATACCATACACTCGAAAGCCGTTTATTATCTGATTTAAAAACACATCGAAGTGAATGAACACACGTCTCGGTGTTTTCAAATCAGATAATAAACGGCTTCTCGTATGTGATATCTTACTTACAAATTAACATATATGGTCATGCTTGCACATATATAGCAATATAATGTCATAGAACAAACTCAATCTACGTTCAAATCAACTTAGTCCTAGTATTGCATAGCTCAATGGTTAGAGCGTCACGCCGGCAATCAAAAGGTTGTGGGTTCGAGGGAACTCAGAAAATTTTCTGAGTAAAATACAGGGGGTAGGCAAAAAAAAAGTGGCCATCATTAAAAATATGGTTAATGTAGAATAACTATTATTCGAGAAAACAAGAATATGTAAAGTGATATATTTTAGAATGCATGCGCCAATATCTGCTCAAATATGACATCCAATTCTAATTTTGTCATTGGTTTAAAAGACACATTAACTTTGAAAATATGCAACGCTGTGAATCAAGTGAAATCAAGTGAAATGGCAACAAACTATCTAACTATTTTGCTGTTATAACACTTTCATAGTATACAAACTCCATTAATCATTTTGAAGACCAATTGGAATAAGTCGAACTAAGATTCATTTCATTTGTTACAAGATTGAAAATCATGAAAAATTAATATATTTTTTAAATCAATGGATAAAATTAGACTTTGATATCATATTTATCTTCACGCATGCATTCTAAAAATATATAACTGTACTCTAATAAAAGTTATACAATGTACATTAATCATACTTTCAGTGATGGCCACTTTTTTTGTCCACCCCTTGTAAGTCGAAGAACATTTACATTCATTGAACTAACTTTCTTTATACTGGATAACCCTAGCAGTCAATCAGTCATGTCTAAACTGTCCTCTCTAGAGGTTCAGTAAGGGCCATTTCTCGTTCACTCGTAACTCGTTGGTCCTAGCCTAGTTTCTAGGCCTTCCTCGGTTGACACGTTTCGGAAGTGATCCGAACGGACCCGCTGGGGAAGGCCTTGCAAAATTCGTAAATACTTTCAAATAGTTTACAGCTTGGTTGTTTATTGAGGAAGAGTTGTGATGTTATGTCATCGAGACGTATGTAAAATTCGTACTAAAAACTGTTATTATTATATTATTATTATTATTATTATTATTATTATTATTATTATTATTATTATTATTATTATTATTATGAAAATTGATAACCTTTACGGCCCATGGCCTTTGACTCACAATAATTGTGAGAAAGGTACAAGTACTGCCAATAATTTTGCCAGTCTCGCTAACAATGTCCACACTTATATGTCACTCTGCTTGTACGATCCCAGATATTATTTTGCGTAGTGTCGATTCACTTTCGATCAGCACCGTCTTCTGCATTTGGTTACCAATCCATTCAACTTCTTTTTCGTTTCGTATTACCTTTCCAATTTGTCTCCTCGCCTTTACCATACCTCCACCTAAACTTCCAATTACAACTGGAACGATTTGGACTTTGTATTCTCGTCGTTTTTCACGAGTTTCGAAAGCTAGTTGTTGGTATTTCTGGAGCTTCTCTTGGTGTTTATGTACAATGTTTATCTCTGCTGGGCATGCCATGTCTACGAACCATATTAGTTTCTTGTTGTTGTCTTCCAGCGTTAGATCTGGTCTTCTTGCAGTAGTTGTTTTTCTCATACAATATTCCAAGTCCCAACAGAGCTTCATTCCACTTCCCTCCAACACATTTCCTTTTTTCCATTGTATTTTGTACCATACCGCATCCTTATTTATCAACCCTTCTTGCTTTGCCCATGCTACAGCCAACACCATTAATGCGTTGTTATGTCTTCGTACATATTCGTTTCCAGCTACTACTTTACATCCTGATACCAGATGGTGTACTGTTTCTCTCTGTATGCCGCATAGGCGGCACATTTCCGATTCCACCTCCATTCCTCTAAGGGCTTTCCATGTCCGTGTCTCCACCATCTGTTCTTGCATAAGGATTACTGCTGCTGTCTTTCTTGAGTCCATATTACACTCAAGCCATCCATGGCCCTTCTCCTCGATCCCTCTATACACTTCACTTTGTAAGATTTTCTTTGTATATTGTTCTATACGCATCACCTCGGTCTTGGTTTGTAACATGGCTTTCAGTTTAGCCCATATCTCTTTCCACTCCCCACACATCCTTTCGCCATTTAGCCACACCGCCTCTTCACCGAACTTAATGCTCTCCCCTATGTCTAGCATCGCTTCCTCTGCTTCTCTCTTAATAGAACAATATTCCTTTTTGCATTCCCGCCTCCAAGCCACTTTGATCCATTCACTTTGCGAATATGTCATATAGCAAGCTATTCTAACTTTGGTCTCATTATAGACATCTCGCATACTTTTCAGTCCTCTTCCTCCTTTATTTCGTGGTAAATATAGTCTCTCATTACTTGCCTGTCGTCCGTGCATCACATTTTTCCTCAACACCCGTTTGACAATCATATCTAGTTCTGCTAAATCGTTTTTACTAAATCGGCATACATTCATTACATACCCCGCTACCGGTACTACTCTACAGTTTATAGCTTTAACTAGATTCTTATCATATAGCTCCATCTGTACCAGACTTTCCATTCTTTCCTGCACCTCCAATGACACTCTTTCTAGCACTTTCTCTTTATCTATTTTCTTTCCTTGTTCGCATCCGAGAAACTTGTAGGTTTCGCTAGTTTCAGGGTCTAGAGCCTTCATTCTTTCTTCAAGGATATCTAGTCCCTCGCTTTTCACCATCTTGCCTCTTTCAAACACTATCTCAGCGCATTTCTTGACACCATAACATGCCCCTGTATCATGACTCGCTTGTACGATAATCTCATTTGCAATAGCCAGCCTCTCGTGGTTTTCCTGATATACTTTCAGGTCGTCCACGAACAGACTGTGCGTTCTCACTACTTCTCTGTTGCCAGATGGTCCCATTCTGTATCCTTTTGTTTCTCTTAACATCATCATCACTGGTACCTCACTTAAAAACCCACTGGCGAGTAGCTATCTCCTTGTAGAAACCCTGTTCGTATATTTATCCATCTACTCATTCTTTTCTCCCCATCCACCCTAATTTCCAGCTTAATCATCCACTTTTTCATCAGGTTTTCGACCAGCCTACATACATTTTCTGGCACTCCCATCCACCCATAAACTTTTAAGATCCAGTCATGCCGTACCATGTCATATGCTTTCTGATAATCATAATACGCCACGGCTAGATTCCGGTGTTGTTCGCGCACTTCTTCCATGATACAATTGTCAACTAGTAACTGATCAACTGTTCCCAATACACCTTCTCTCGTTCCCATTTGATTTTGATCCCACATTTCGTTTCGTTCTGCATGGCTTTTCAAATATTTTGCAATCATTCCAGTGTAGATTTTATATACTGTGTTCAAGCACGTGATCGGTCGATAATCTTTCACAATACTAAGGTCTTCTGCCTTCGGTATCATCACGCCTCGTCCCACTGCAATCCATTCCGGTATGGTATTGGTTTCTATAATCCATGTCTGCATTGTCTTTACAAGTGGGGTCCACACACTCTTAAATCTTTTCCACCAGTAATTCTGGATCCCATCCGCTCCAGGGGCTGTCCAATTCTTTCGTTTCTTTAGTACTCCAGCCAGTTTATTTTTATCGATATTGAAATCTTCTACTGAGCATATTTTGTTCTTTAGTTTTTCTTCGATCTCCGTCATCCACGGCTGCACTACTGTACTTCTCCTCTCTTCCCAAATACCTCCCCAAAATTCAACAAACTTCTCAATTTCTGGTGTTCTGCCTATGTTTTCTTTCTTTTTACTCGCTTGTTTGTATAGCCCTCTCTGATCTTTTTGGAACATTATGTTGTTACGGATCCTTCTCCCTTTCTTGATCATCTTGTCCAATACAACCTTACGATACCTTAACTCATCCAACCACTTTTCCTTAGTTGACCTGAGTTCTCTATCTGTTGCATTCATGTATCCTGAAGCTTCCTTTATTTCTCTTAATATCTTTCTTTCTCGTCTACTTGGTTTCCGCCTAATCTTTCTTCGATGTAATTCATTGCATGTTTTAGCAATTAGCTGGCGTAGTTCCTTCATTCGGTTTTTCATTTTCCGCTCTCTTCTATTACCTCCATTTACTCTTCTGTTCTTCTCTTTCTTCTTTACTTCCATCAGTGTTACCACTGCTTTACCCATCGCGTAGACTGTATCAACAATCTCTTCTACTTTCTCCCCGTTCCTAAGGTGGGTTTCTAAGATTCGGTTGGCACTATTTTCAATCTCCGCCGTCATTTTCACTTTTAACAGCCTTTCTCTTGGTTCAATGTCCGTTGGGCTAGGTCTCGGTAGCTTTGCCAGCTCTTGTAAGAAGAGGTCTTCCAGTTTAAAGTCTTGTTCTACCCAAGCAGTTCTGATATCTGCATGTTCGATCTCCACTTCTCTCTCGCCGTCTAGTCTCTCCTGCACCTCATTTGCATTATTCTGCTCATTGTGATTTCCTTGCTCATCTTGTGTGGTTACTACTTCTTCTCTCTCACTATCTTGTCTCACCTGCGCCTCATTGGCTCTATCCTCCACATTATTAATTCCTTGAGCCGTCTGAATGTTTACTTCTTCTCCCTCGCCATCTTGTCTCAACTGCTCCTCGTTAGCATTATCCAATTCGTTGTTAGTTCCTTGGGACGTCTGGTCATCTCTCCCTTCTGCTCTTCGCTCTCGTACCAAAATTAAATTGCTTATAGCCTTATCCTTCTTAAATCTGCTTGCATTATCTCTTAAACTTTGTGTACTGATACCACGGTGCGTTGGGAATTCTTCGTCCCACCTCTTCTTCAATCTATTCATGAATCCTCTTCCCTTACTTCGCTCCTCTCTGTCCAACTGTACCAGTCTTACTTTCATCTCTGTTACCCATTCTTCCTGATGGCTTTCATTTCCATTTTCAACTGGCGCTCTATTTCTCTGTTCCCTTCTACCTTCGTCCCCATTTCTCCAGCTCTCAATCTCCGTAATAATTTTAGGCTCCTTCTTAAAGCGGCTTGCATTGTCTCTTAAATTCTGCTTTGTGGTGTCGCCTCTTATTGGATACTCTGATTCCCATCTTTCTTTAACACGTCTCATAAATCCATATCCCCTCTCACGTTCTTCTATATCTATTTGTACTAGTCTCACTTTTTTCCTCAAACGTCCAAACAGAGTTCATATCATGTGACTCATTGCTATTTTCAGGTATCTCCATAGAATCAGCGCCTGTAACAGCTGCCACTATTGGATTCGGAGTCTCCTGGTGACGATCTTGCAATCGGAATATTTGATAATTTTGATCATAATCTCCCATATTTAGTCCCACGATATCGCACGGGTATAACCACAGTCCGTCCTCAGTTGCCCGGCACTAAGGATAAGGCAATTTATTGTCAAGGTTCGCCACACCTTGTCAGATCTCGTTTGCGGCACGTTCACCATCTGCCATCCATCCATCGGCACGATTACCATATCTTGGATTTGGGATTTTATATCGGGGTTTACTCCCCTAGATCCGCCATGTTTTGTTCGTAACGGGTTCACCTCTAGAAGGGTGTGGCTCTTCACCACGCATGGTCGGTCATTCACTGTAGATAGGCTAAGTTGGTCAGTTCTTGGGGGACCATATATTGCGCTTCATACAGTGCTGGGTATGGGGGCACCAGTGCACCAAGGAGAGGCTATCAGCATATGCTGACCAGTTGGTAGTTACGCATCACTTGGGAAAGGTACTAGCCCTCCAAAAACCCTTAGAACCCTTATTATTATTATTATTATTATTATTATTATTATTATTATTATTATTATTATTATTATTATTATTATTATTATTATTATGATGATGTCCTAAAGTGTTTTCACATTTACTATTTCTTTCTGCATAAAATAATACAAGCCTGCTCACCTCGGATCGACGAAGTTTCACTAGCCTAGCTTTCTTATCACTAGCTTTCCTTCTGCAACCGCCAAAAGTTGAAAGTTAAGCAGTTAGTCTTTTCATTTCGAGTTCCAATTGGAATATATTCCATAATTTCCTCAGTTTCGATCGCCAAGATCTTTGGTAAAATCCTCGCAGACATCCTTACGTTTTTATACCGTCACTCAGTATTGTTTACGGTAGATGTACTAGATCCCAGGAATGCTCGAAGGGCCAAAACGATTCTGGGCAGGACCTTTTTGCGAATTTTGCTAGTCCTTCTCGTCTCCAGCCTCTCCCTGTCTTCCCAAGAACCCAAACCGACTACGCGGCCAAGCTCATGGCAGAGACGAAAGGCCTAGAAACTATAGGATTCGTTGGTCCCGTGTTACTACAGGAGGAAACAGGAGTGCCCTGAGATGTTTGGTAGAATCAAACTGGAAGCACCAGGCTTCATACATGTCCAATATAACCATCGGTATGCATCTGATGCAGATATATACCGATGGTTAGTACACTTAAGAGGGGAAGGGATTGAGTATTATGCCGTTGAGCAATGGCTGAGTATATTGTAGAGCAATGACTGTCCATTGTTTGAAGACAGAATGGCACAATGACCAGTCTAAACCTGGGAAGCGCTCTTCTCACATGCAACCAGGGTGGGATTTTCCAACATGTTCTCTCACAATTCACTATTATCCTGAATTGTCAAAGTGTCTAGAATTTAGGATTTTCCTGAATCTTAGGGGACTTTCTTTCCCGCGTGCGGTATGTTAAACTGAAAAGCATATAACTAATGATCCATTGGTGTATTGTGGTTGGGATCTGAGTACGATTAGGGTTAAGGTGGGGTTTGGGTTTTAATTTCTTGAATATTTAACAATTATTCACCGAAGTGGAGGTGAATAGTGCTGGATATTCACCAAGCCGCGAAGCAGCGAGGTGAATATCTACACTATTCACCGACACTGAGGTGAATAATTGTTTTAGCATACACCTCATAAATGAAATAACAGGCTTAACATTCTTATATATTTTTCGGTATTTTTATACAACACACGGCCGCTAGCACCTTGGCGTACCCGACATTTGTCGACAAAACAGTTTTTACAACTTTTTAATATATTTATGGCTAGAAAATTGTAAAGAAACATACCTGTGGACACTCTTCTACTTAATTTTGTTGACTTTTCTCGTTATTCTACCACATCAGCCTTGTTTATCAACAAGATCTTCTGCTTCGGTGAACAAAGCAAAACTGGCCACCATTTTGTTTTGACCGCAGGTGAATAATGCAATATATCCCGAGCTAGAGGAACCAATCAGGTTGCGTGAAAAGCACTATTGACCTGCGAAGTATATGCTAGTCAGAATTAAATTGAGGCACGAGGCGGAAATCGAAGTCTGGTTAAAAAGATTATTGCCCAGCAAACTATTCTTAAAAGAGGCATTGTTGAATTCAAACAAGAAACCAATAATCAAACATATTAACTTTTATTGAACTGACGTTTTGTTACTGTCCAGTAACATCTTCAGAGTGAAGGGAATAATTTACAGCGGTTGATTATAAATAACCTAATTGATACATAACTAGGTGGTGAAAGATGTGACAGAAAATACTAATGAGGCGAGAAGCGAGAGATCGGAAATAAAACAAGAAAGGTTGACAGAAGTATAATAAAGATGAATAATGAGACAAACCAAAAAATATATATATAAATGTATATATATATATATATATATATATATATATATATATATATATATATATATAGATAAAACAACAATGAAAATAGAGATAGGACAATAGAGGAAAAGATTTAATGTTTTTGTTTAAAGACGGTTTTTATCTATATATATACATTTATATATATTTATATATATATATATATATATATATATATATATATATATATATATATATATATATATATATAAATGTATAAAGCATGAAGTATAGTTACCTTAAAGTCTTCGCTACCAGAGGTTTCACCCTAAACGGGATCATCGAGTCGCCTGATGATCCCGTTTAGGGTGAAACCTCTGGTAGCGAAGACTTTAAGGTAACTATACTTCATGCTTTATATTTGCTCTATCTATATGGTATTGAGCACTCTCTAACATTTCGTGAACCAAAACTCACTTATATATATATATATATATTTTATTTTTTTTTTCGTTTGTCTCATTCATCTTTATTATACTTCTGTCAACCTTTCTTGTTTTATTTTCGATCTCTCGCTTCTCGCCTCATTAATATTTTCTGTCACATCTTTCACCACCTAGTTATGTATCAGTTAAGTTATTTATAATCAACCGCTGTAAATTATTCCCTTCACTCTGAAGATGTTACTGGACAGTAACGAAACGTCAGTTCAATAAAATTTAATATGTTTGATTATTGGTTTCTTGTTTGAATTCAACAATGCCTCTTTTAAGAATAGTTTGCCGGGCAATAATCTTTTTAACTAAACTAATCAGGATTATCCTGAATTCTAGGCCTTTTGACAATTCAGAATAATCCTGAATTCTAGATGACAGGATATGCTGAGTTTTTTAATCAGATAACTGTACCAAACAGGAATTGAAGGAGATGAAAGGCCCTCAACAGATTTTTTTAAAGTTTCTCAATATTTGCTCTTCTTTCCGGGCTGGCTTGCCCGTATATACTTCAACACCTCTCTTCAGATAATGAAAATCTTGAGCTGTTGTGTTGGTCTTTTTCTAGATTCCTAAATATAAATTATGCATGAAAGAGCTGTGTCAGCAAAAAGAGTTCATTGAAGTAAGTCATTGCTGTTGATTAGGTTTGGAATTTTGAATTGGGTTTCCACGTTGTTGACTGTGTTTATTGTTTTACCTCAGTATGTAGATATTATTCTGTTTGAAGAGAGGACGATTATTAACGTTAATCCAACGTATTCATTTCTCTGCTCTGTCTTCCCCAGGGTAAGATATTGTACGATTGTGTGATACCTGTGAACTATTGCTGTGTTGTTTATTGTTTAGTGCGAGTGAAAAGCAATTTCTAAGTACGCTTTCCTGATCTGCTGCGCAACATTTATCACGAGATAATATACTACAACATGACACGATACATACACCACTCCACCCCACCCCACCATAGTTGATAGAGGGAGATGGTCAGGAAACCCGGCAAACTTCAAATATATTGAACAAAGAACCCACTTGGAGGTTGAACGGGGTTTGACTGTGCACAAAGTTTTTAAAGCTCATTTGATATGGACAAACGAGTGAACACAAACGTTTTCTATTGGAAGCACGGCTCGAAATATGTCATTATTTGTAATAAGAATGGAATACTTCGAACCAGAAGCCAAAACAAACACGTAGTGCCCAATCTCTTTTACACTGCTATCTTAGTTCGCAAAGGTAAAACAATAGTAAAACAATAGAATTTTCAACCGTGACCGTGCACAAGGTACACAAATCCCTAGAACAATGGATTTTATGAAGTTTCCTAACCATCTCCCTCTATCAACTATGACCACACACTACTCCAAATCATACCTCGCTTCACTCCGCTCCAGTCTTCTCCAGTTCACTCCACTTCACTTTATTTTACTTTACTTTACTTTACTTCACTTCACTTCACTTCACTTCACTTCACTTCACTTCACTTCACTTCACTTCACTTCACTTCACTTCACTTCACTTTACTTTACTTTACTTTACTTTACTTTACTTTACTTTACTTTACTTTACTTTACCCCACTCAACTTTATTTCACCTTACTTCACTTCACTCATTCCACTCTACTCCACTTTACTCCATTACTTCACTTTAATTCACTTCACTTCACTTCACTTCACTTCGCTCATTCCACTCCACTTTACTCCATTGCTTCACTTTAATTCAATTCACTTCGCCTCACTTACTTCACTTCACTTCACTTCACTTCACTTTATTCATTCCACTCCACTCCACTCCACTTTACTCGACTTTACTCCATTACTTCACTTTAATTCAATTCACTTCACTCCGCTCATTCCACTCCACTTTACTCCATTACTTCACTTTAATTCAATTCACTTCGCCTCACTTCACTTCACTTCACTTCACTTCATTTCACTTCACTTCACTTCACTTCACTTCACTTCACTTCGCTCATTCCACTCCACTTCACTCCATTACTTCACTTCACTTCACTTCACTTCACTTCACTTCATTCAACTTTACTTCACTTCACTTCACTTCACTTTATTTCACTCAACTTTACTTCACTCCATAATCCATTCCACCCAACTCAACTTCGCTGCACTTTACTCCGCTCCACTCAACTGTGCTCACTTCAGCCAACTTCATTTCACGTCACCTCACTTCACTTCTATAATGGCCAATCACAAATCATAACACAGCTTAAGATTTCTTCAATTGTCGCTAAGATTTCCTCCAAAGTTGTTTACAATCAGTGGAACTCTCTTGTCAATACGTTGGTCACATCCGTTATTGCCGACCAAAGTCAGGCTGATACTTTGAAGGACGCTGAACTCAACGAACTGGCGCGTCGTTTAACTGCGGTAGGAATAACGCACTATTGTTATATAGCTAGAGTTTCACTGGATGTAATGATGACTGTCATTGGTTGGTTTGTGGTCACATGACCTTAGCTAAATTTCAATGTCTACCGAGCGGGCAACAATCGGGAACTCATTGCCTGCTCGGTCAATAAGTTCTCAATTGTTGCCCGCTAGAACTTTGAACTCTTCACGGCATCCTATAAACAAAAGCTTGTTTGGTACGAAAAAAAGAATATTTACAGGTTTTCAAAGCATGTGTAACTGGAGAAATGTATTGCTGTTCTTTTGTTCTGAGACTCGTATTTGTTTGGTTGAAATGAAATTACGGAGCCAGGCGAAATGTTTTGGTAAGTCTCAGCGTTTGTCTTTTGTGTAATTTCCCTTGATAAACATCGAAATGATTCAGCGAAACTCAAGCTATATAACAAAACACTTAATGTCTCACCCCTCGGGAAACAGTTTTGTTTTCCCTCGAGTCTCGATGTTTCCCTCGACTTCGTCTCGGGAAATATCAAGACTCTTGGGAAAACAAAACTAACTGTTTCCATCGGGAGCAGACATTAAGTGTATATTATAAATCATTGTCTAATTGTTAATCGTAGCCAGTAGTGCCATATAAAAGATCCATTATCATAGCAACACGTTAGTGTCCACTGTCCAGACATTTATTTTCTAAAGAATGTTTAATGTTTTAATATGTTATACTTTTTCGAAAGAACTTCTTAAATTTATTCCACATTTATTTCATTTTTTTAAATTGGTTACTTACAATCATTGACAAAATACCTTGGGACACTTCGTGTTTGTAGGTTAACTTAATACATTTTACATTTTCTCTCGTGATAGAGTTTATCCCTCCCTCCCCCTCCCTTTACAATGTTGACTTGGAAATAAGGGACGCTGTGAACGTGAAAATGAGCGTTTAAATAGTCACCAACATTGAACAGGGGGGCCGGGGGAACATAAAACGGAAAATGTTGCTTTTAAGTTGAAGTGTCCCAACACTTTTGTCACTGATTGTAGATTATGAGCTTCAAATTTGTTCTATCGGAAATTTTCACTTCACAGACACTTTAAAGTGGTTCTCTCATGGAAATATTGTTGGCTATGTTTCTGCATAATCCTAAAGATGGTATGGTACTTGATAATTGTGCAAAATTTCATTTCGAAATTCCCCAGAACAAAGTTGTATTATTGTATTTTACGTGCAAAGATTGTATTTTGGACTTTGGAGCGCCGCCATTAAATTGACCGTGTCTGAGAAGAATGAGTTGAGGAGAACTTATGACGTCGTAGACTCAATAAAAACAAAACATTGTTGTTGTCAACAAAAGGTCATTAATAACTGTCAGTTGTTTGCTGTACAAGCTGTGTTATTTAGTAATACTCAGAAAAACTCTGAGCTCTAAGCGGGACTCGAATCCACAACCTTCTGAATGCTAGCCAGACGCTCTAACCATTGAGCCACTAGAACTCAGATAGCGAAGCAAGGTTAATTAAGGTACTTATACCTTAGACTGTGCCCAGTCCTCTAGGAACGAGTCTTAACCGCTCGGTTACAAGTACTTGGTCTACAAGTCGCGTTGTGACAGTAAGTTTCCAGTTTAACACTGTTAGTTAGTTTCAGAAATTGCAGCTTGATTTTAGTAATAATTGTCAGTTGTTTGCTGTACAAGCTGTGTTAGTTAGTAATACTCAGAAGAAAAAAATTTGCTTGTACAGCAAACAACTGACAATTATTACTGACATCAAGCTGCAATTTCTGAAACTAACTAAAAGGGTCATTGTTGTTATTGATTCTATGGCGTCATAGGTTTCCTCGACTCATTCTTCTCAAGCTCGGCCACTTTAATGACGGCGCTCCAAAATGCAAACTTTACACGTAAAATACCATCTTTTCTTCAACGAATTTTGAAATGAAACTTTGCAAGATTACTAACTACCATAACATCTTTAGGATTATACAAAAACATTGGCAACAATATTTTTATCAGAGAAACACTTTAACAAATAGATAACATTTTTTTTCTGTGCGTGTACTGTGATTACAGATGACGTCACAGCGTGCAAAGAACAAAAACTGGGCACGACACAACGTCGAGTGGCGTGACTGTTCTTGACACACGTCTTCTGTGATTTATGCAGTACACACCACACGGAAAATGTAATACTACCAAAACCAGTAGAGTGCTAGGCTGGTCACGTGACCCAAGAATTTTGGAATATTTGATGAGTGACTCACACTGTACTGGAAGGGGCTCGGTACAGTCACTGATAAACAGAGTATAATCGAAATATAGTAAGGTTAGATATACTGCCGAAACAGAGAACGTAGGAGTCTAACGTTTCGAGCGAAGACCCTTCGTCAGAGAGAAACGTGATTCTCTGACGAAGGGCCTTCGCTCGAATCGTTAGACTCCTACGTTCTCTGTTTCGGCAGTATATCTAATCTTACTATATTTTGATTGTTGTTTCTACACTGCCTACGCAGCACGCTACTTTTATTAAACAGAGTATAGTTGGCTTGCTATTCAGCGAACTATTTAAACAACCAAGAATAACATTAACCGTACAAATTACAATACATTCTCTTAACAAATTTATCAAATCAGTTAATGACCATCTTTAGTAAGTAGCGTCTATATACTACAACGTATTTGCTTTATGCTAAATGCAAGCAAGAAGCGTTTATTTGTTTCTGGACTTTCCGAATCTAATTTAAAAAAGTTTAAAAATACACAAAATCAAAGTCTTCAGTGCTGATCTATTTATGTTCATCGATCATGATATTGTTGTTGATCGAATATTTGTATTAAAGTTGCCGTTTGAATATCAATTCGACAGATACAACAATTAAATTTCCACAAATCCCAAACATGTGGACAAGAAATATAAATGCGTTATACTGGATAGCGAATATATTTCAACAATCAACAGCATTCGAATATTAAGTGTATGCAGCTGTACATGTACCGCAGTAGTTTCTATTGATAGTGGGTTTCTGTTTATGATCGTCCGTCGCCTTCGGTTGCTTCAGCCGGCGAATAACAGCAACAAATATGATCATGAAATATCCAGCAAATGTCGTAAATCAACGTAGTTTTTTGAAATATATCTGATTTACCGCTCGAATTTAACTTTACAAGACTTGCAACAACAACCTACGTTTATAAGAACCGAATCAACCGCTCCCCCCAGGACGGGCGAAGTTCAAATTATCCACGTGACCAAATACTCCAAGAATCTTGGAGTATTTTGCAATCACGTGACCAGCCTTTGCCAGGGTCTTCTCCACTGATCTCTAAATAAACTGGATAGGCCCTTCCCTATGGCCAGTAGTCAAACATTTCGTGGCAGTCGCCGCCATCTTACGTAGTGGAACATGACGCATTGCGGCCTTAGAACTTGTTCCCACGGTTGGAATATTATGTGTGCTGTGCCGGGGGAGTTGGAAAAGCCGTAAAGCAAACAACAGATGCCGGTTCGTGTAGTTTTCACTGTTTAACAATAAATACAGTCAAACGATGGCAAGTACACAACACGAAATATTGTTGAGGTATTAAGATTACTATAAAAGACTTGAAATTGAATTCTTCGTAGATTTTATAGTCTGTTTTTCAGTTTATATTATCGTGAAATTTCTTCGTTGTCGGCACTGAAGAAAAACAACGAAATTTAAAGGTTTTACAGCACAGTAACAGAAACAAATACAATTAATTAACGTCTTAAACCTTATTAAGTACTTCTTGTGGCATTACATTCGTTTCAATTTTCTTAAAATAACTCTTTTTGTCTGTTTTCAATCTACGAAAGCTCTGAACTTCGGTGGCAGCCATCTTGGGTAGTGGTCACGTCATCATACAACTGGCACGCAAAATCCGGCCCAAGGGCCCATCCAGTTTATATAGAGATCAGTGGTCTTCTCCTCTCGCCATTGAAAGCAGAGAAGGCCCTGGGTACGAGGTTGGGCAATAACAAGCCTAACGCAAAGGAATGTAATCACGTGAGAGAGATCTTGCAAATCAACGCGTCGGCCTTATATGTACACGATATAAATTGTAAACTATGTCATCGATAATGCTGTTTCGACGGTAATATTTGCATCTCTAAGATACAACATCGAACGCTGCCATAATAACGAACTAAAGAACCGTGTGAAATACACTTGCCGTAAAGACCGCATTTCTTGACTCACGTGATTACATTCCTTTGCACTGGGCTTGGTATTGACGCGTCGATATTTTGGGCCCGACGAGCACTCTACTGATTCGGAACGAGCTCGGGTTTCCTTCGGCCCGTAGCCCGCGCCTGCGATACGCTAATGATATATACCGCATTATTCAAAATGGCTGAATATAAATGAAGGACTCCGAAACGAAGGACTTCGAACAAAGAAGAAGAAACACAGGTCAGTTTGGCGTGCTCCCTTGTGTGAAATACATACATACGTACATATATATGTACACGATAGAAATTGCAAATTATGTCATCGATAATGCTGTTTCGTGGTTCAAGTGACCGAGACTTCCTACGGTGATATTTGCATCTCTAAGATACAACATCGAACGCTTCCAAAATAACGAACTAAAGAACCATGTGAAATACCCTTGCCGTAAAGACCGCATTTCTTGACTCACGTGAGTACATTCCTTTGCATTAGGCTTGGTATTGACGCGTCGTTATTTTGGGCCCGACTAGCACTCTACTGATTTCGGTAGTACTTTTGTTTTATACAATGAGAATTCAAGTTGCTCATTGAAGGATTTTAAAAAAATTGTCGTACCCAGGGCCATTTGTAGGGAACTAGGCCAAGATGACGGGAACAAATGGCCCTGGTGGAGGCTAGGCTATCTCAGCCTCTGATTGGTCAAGAGCTTATTGCGTAAATCAGACGGTTTGATTTTGTATTTTTTTTAAAATAATTGTAATTTGACCTTGTCGGTTGTTCCTGCACACGGCACGGGAAATTATATTTTAAACCATGCGATAATTAAGTGTAATCCCCGAGCCCGGGCGTAGGGCCGAAGGCCCGGAGCCCGGTGAGGGTGCTAATCTCGACACACGTGGAGTCATTTTACACGCGTGGACAAACGTGACATGCGAACGCATTTCTGTGATATGAATATTTATTTATTTATTTATTTGTATATATGTGTGGACGGACCAAGCGCGGTTAAGATTGTGGGGCACTGAGGACAATATAGTTCTTGATAAAAAGATTTGAACTAACAAATAAATATTAAAAGACTTGAGAAAGGAGTTTTTGGGAAACGTATATCACTTTTGAAAGAACAGAAACAAATCAACGTCTACGTATAAAGCAAAACAACGTCTTGAGTAGAAGGAAACCCGTCAAACCGAAACTCAAAAGGAGGAGGAAGCAAGAGTGAAACTTGAAAACCGATTAAGAAATAAAGGCCGGCGAAACGGTTTTAGTTTATGGTAAAAATATAGAGCAGCCGCTCTCAGTAATCACGAACATTTAGTAGGAAAACTGTTTGAGTTTCCCACTTTCCTTATGTATGTCCTATCACTGTTAATTTTGTTTTCTCTTTTGTGTATTTGTCCTTAAAGTATTTTAAACGTATCCATTGCATGTTAGTTTGCTTGCCTGTTGTATTTTTTATCTATGGCTGCGTTATCTTTTTTCAAATAGTTTTCTTATTGTAAAACCACTTGTGACTAACGTAGCTTGTCCATAATTTGGCATAAAAATCTGAAAAGGAGCAATTTTTCTTCTGTAAAACGTACAAATGCTGTTGAAATATTTATTAACATGTAGGTGAAAACAATTTCAGCACTTTGAAATGTCATAAATGAATATTGCCGTGGCAGGCTTCCAGGTTTGAAAAATGTTTTCAGTTGCTGTAGCGATGTTTTTTTGCAGTAAACATGGAAAGAAAAAGAAGTGTAAAATATAACCCTGATATTTTAATAATTTTTGTCCTCCTGCCTCGGTAGTCTGGTGGTTAACACAGTCGGCTTGGACGGTAACATGGTCGAGTTCGAATCCTGGAGGCGACTTCCAATTTTCTTTATCTCAATATTTTTCACGAAATATCATCCTTAAATTTTTCTTTGTTCCTTAAAAACTGCAGTTTTTTTATTTCAAATATTCTACTAGAATTAAAACTATATTTTGATCAACAGGAGTGGCTATTTCCAGGCCCCCAATAAAAAAGAGCGCAAATGTTTCTAATCAGCTGAGGGGGAATATCAGGAGGCATTTACAAAAATTCATGCAAAAGCGGGCGAGGGGTTATTGCGTTCATGTATTTCTAGTTAGGTATAATTACTGTGTAAAGAACTGAGTTCTAGTTAATAAAATGCGCAATATACTGCGCATTTTGAGCTAGCCTCCACCAGGGCCACAGAATAGAAAGACAACCAGAAGTCCGACTCGCGTCGGAACCTTTGAAGTTTACGTCCTCGCGCATGTCGCCTCGCGCATCTTGATTCCTCGCCATCCTACGCCATCCTGGCAAGTTCCCCCGGCAGTTTGGACCTTCAAAAGAAGGTTAAAACTGCCGGGGGAACTTGCCAGGATTGCGTAGGATGGCGTAGAACATTGCGTAGGATGGCGTAAAATATCGCGCGTGCGCATTGAAGAAATGCGGACAAGTTTTCACTCGAGTCGGACTTCTGGTTGTCTTACTATTCTGTGCCAGGGCCATTTGCTCCCGCCATTTTGTTTTATTCGCCATCTTGGCCCAGTTCCCTACAAATGGCCCTGGGTACGAAGTTGGCCTGCTGACGTGACTTGACACTATATGTGTGTGTCCTTCAATAGAATCATGGTCAACAACCAATGAAAATACACATAGAAGCCACGTTATTGCATAATAATAATAATGGCGGCCATGTTGGAGGAACTTTAACAAAAGATTCTCATTAGCAGCTGTTGTATTTGGAGTATGTTTTCCTCCAACATGGCTGCCGTATCTTTGTCTTCTAAATCTCAAGGAATTGATTGCAAACCACCAATATTGGTTTATTTTTTAGGACCTTCGTGTGTTGTGTTTGCTTTTTTCGGCATCGCCTCCTCAGAAGTCTGACGTCAGCGAGATGCTCTTGCCCAGCTTGAAGAAGCTTTTGGTCGTGTGTAGAAAGCACAAGAAGACAAAACAAGACAAATTGAAGGAGCAACACGACGAAGAAAGTCAGAAACAGAAGAACGAGGAAGATACGGAGAAGTACGACGAAGAGAGCAGTGACGAAGAAGAAGAGAGCGACAAACTAGACAAAGAAGACGACGATGGCGAGGAGTGTTCACGAGCACCCCCGAGTAAACGACGACGAGGCGATGACGGAGCGAGCTCGTCCGAAGCTGGAGAGTCGAGTGGCGGGAAAGCGTGCGGGAAAGAGTCGGATGAGAAAGCCAACGAAGAGTCGAGTTTAGGAGAGTCTAGTAAGGTTGGACAACGTAGAGCCAGTCACGGGGCTGGTAAGGCACAGACGAGTCAACAATTCATTCAGAAGTCTCAGTCCGATTGGGTCGATAGCCTGGCCAAGATCGTGGAGTCAGCGATTTCGAAAGTGCCAAAATAAATGACAAATATTTTAATGTGGTTGAGTTCGTCATTCGGCGAGTCAATATTCATTCGATCCTGGTATGGTATCCGCTGGTTTCCTTTTAAAATTCTTATTTCCCTTTTACCCCGATCACAAGCGATACTTGGTCGTAGTCGTCGGACAAACCCGCGACGAAAATGCTATAAACTTAAAACGCTTCCAAAGCGAAATCAAAAGGCAGTTCTGCCCGACAATGCCTAATGCCTAATACTTGCTGCATGTATTTGCAGGTTGTGTGAGGTCAAAGATGGTCTTTCTGGTTGGCTTCTGTATATAGCAAAACGAAAGGTGATGAACTGTTGAGGTTTTCCTGACATTCAAGCGGAGCCCTTCATCACCCCTTACATTTTACTCTGATGAAGGGCTTCGCTTGAAACATCAGTATTTCGTTCCAAAAAAGGTTCAACTGCAGTTTAGCCTACACAAGTGTCAAACACTATTAAACACTGAAGGCTCAACACCAGCATAAACCCTGACGCTAGACACCTTCCCAGGTGGTCAGCGGACGAGTGGTGTCAGCTAAACTACAGTCTAGCCAAACATATTTCGACATTTTACCGCCTTTTCATTTTGCTATGTCCAAAACTCACCGCACTATACTTTTTAGACTACTGTATATTTGAATGTGATAGGCCTTCAGTGGTTAACTTTACTGGAATATACCTGCCTGCATGGATGGCCATGTCCCGAATTGCCAGCCTGCCTTTTTTATTTGTTTTACCAAGACACATTGACTTGTCTTGTACGCTGGAAAGCGTGACTGCCAATGAACAATGGTGTATGTTATTTTTGATTTTAGAGAAAATAACATTAATATTTTAACATGTAAGGCGTTGTGAGAAATTTAAATTACGGTGTTTTGAGAAATTTAAATTACACTTGGACGCGTGAGCCACAGAACGTGTCTGTGACGTTTTGCATGAATTCATTTCACAATATCAAAAACCATATATGAAGCTGACTGAAATATAAGTGACTTCGCGATCTTGTAGGCTGAACGACAAAAATATATTGGCCATTAACCAGTGTTTCTAGAGCTTGCTGATGTAAATCTTTTAGACAATCAATCGTAAACGTTTCTAAAATGCGATCGCACGCCCCGGTACTTCACGGCTGGACTCGTGAGCTTGTCCATTGTCGATTTGCACCGACCACAAATGTGCCTGCACATTTTCAGCAGGCATATATTATTGGGATGATTAGGAATATTGCATGAATTGCCCCGTAAGTTCAAAATGGCGATCAATAGAGTGCTGGTGAGTGAGGCATGCGTTGGCATTTTAGAAACGTTCAAGATTTATTGTCTAAAAGATTTACAACGAGAAGCCATAGAGACATTACAGACCTTAAGATACCCGTACTCGTAGTCGTATGTACGGGTAGACCATGATCTACCACGGGAAAACGGGCAGATATTACGGGTAAACAAAAATGGCGGTACCCGTACCCGTAACCCGGGGTATCTTAAGGTCTCTACTGGTTAGTAGCGACAATGTCTCGTCATTCGGACTACAGCATCTGGGAAATCACTTATATTTCAGTAAGTTTTTATGGTTTTTGATATCGTGAAATTAAATTATGCAAAGCGTCACTGAGACGTCTCTTTCGGGGGGGGTATATACGTATACCGGGGCCCTGGAGACGGTTGAAGTCGAGCCTATCGCACGCCTCCCTCATCAGCACTCTATTGATGGCCATTTTGAACTAACGGGGTAATTCATACAATATTCCTAATCATACCAATAATATATACCTGCATGTTGAAAATGTGCAGGCACGTTTGTAATTGGTGCAAATCGACAATGGACAAACTCGCGAGTCCAGCCGTGATTTCGTGGGAGGTAAGTACCGGGTCTCGCTGGTAGGGATCAACAAGGGGTTGGCTGGGAAACGTTTTAGCATTTTTTAACATTGATCAGTATTGCTTTTCTTTTTAAGACGAGGAATTGAAATTGTGCAGTAGAATTTCAATTTTTCGAGACTAATTGAGTGGCACAACAACGGGTGGCATGGCGTATGCTGTTAGCGCGCTGCTTTTGCAGCTGCTTCTCTTTCACTTCGACACGAGTTTAATTTCCACCTTACAGTTTAACTGGATGTTCTGTGCGGCGCGACCTTGCAATATTGACAGCAACATTGCAATGTCGATACCAACATTGCAATGTTGATACACGGCGGCTCCTTGCCAAGTTGCTAAAAATTCGCATTTTAAACATCGAACTTCACATAACATGAATAGTTGTTCTGACTTTCAAAAGAACTTCTTTATAATAATAATAATAATAATAATAAATAATAATAATTTATTTATTTACCCACGTATCACCGAAGAGCTAAAGAAAAGCTCGTGAAAGCGTGAACGTGACATAAAAAGTATTACAAAATTATTAAAAAGTGTGTATTGTTGTTTGGATACACCAATATGACCCGACCATTCCAATGTTTTGGGACACCATTATGGCCACCATTTTATTGTTTCGGTACGCCAGTATGGCCACCAATTCATTGTTTTGGTACACCAGTATGATGGCCACCATTTCATTGTTTTGGTACACCAGAATGGCTGATTGGCCACCATTTCAATGAACACCAGTATGGCCACCATTTCCGATTGTTTTGGTTTATCAGTACAGCCACTATTTCATTGTTTTGGTACACCAGTGTGGCCCAGTGCCCACTATTAAGTAGCCCGAGTTAACGCCTAGCGGGCGTCTTGTTGTTATTATTATTATTATACAATACTAATACGATGTCGATTGTGATTGGCTAACAACCTACAGATAATTCTTGATATCTTGCCACCTACGAAATATCAAAAATTATCTGTAGCTATGACGCGCTGGCCAGCGGTTTGAACAAAACAAACATGGCGGCCGTCGTTAGGAGTGAAGATCAGAAGCGGATTAATCCGGCGGATTTGGCACGTTTTGTCGACGCTAAAACCACCAAGAAAAAACAAGCGAGCTACACACAGCTGTTAGAGTTTAAAGCAGTGTTTGAAAGAGAAAATTGTATTTGAAAGCAAAAAAAGTTAGCGAACCTCGAACTGAGGACGGTATGAATATTTACTATTTTTACCTAACTTTGCAAAAAAAATTTCTAAAGGCTTCTACATTTATAATTGTATAATAAAACAATTATTGAATTCGGTTATCGCATGATATCAAGAATTATCAAGGCCTCTGTTTGTGTTATCGCGATATTGCCCCAGCAGGCTTTGCGAAACCGAGATCTCACTTTCATGACGAGTTGTCTCTTGAACGAAGCTTTTCTTGCCACTTTATCGATGTTTTTGAATATTTCCACGACATTTCTTGGCACACTACCCAGCAGTCGTCTCAAACAAAGATGTCAGAGTAGTCGGACTGTCAGCGAATCAAGGTGCATTAAAATAATTGGAAACTTTAAGCTGAAGGAGTGTTTAGTTATTGCGGAACCGAGGTTTGGCCGAGTTGTCTCCAGATGATCAGTGGTTGTCTCTTGAACGAAGCTTTTATTGCCATTTATCGATGTCTTTGAATATTTGAAAGACATTTCACTGTTTCGCAGTTGTTTACTTGTTTGAATAGCTTTCCAAGTGACCGAGTTATAGTTGATCAGTAATGCGGCTGACAATTGGCTTCAGTTCATCATAAACATGTTTACAAAGGCTTTACAATGTTTACAACAGCACACGCCGGCGATCGCGGTAGACCTAGTACGTAAAAGATGAGGAGCTATTTCAAAACAGGTTGGTCCTGGCCTTGCTGCTTTATAGTCCGACAACTGCAAAATGCAAGTATAATAATAAGCACCGAATAGAGCAAATACCGGTAAAATATCAATATGTTGAACATGTTCAGCGCATGTCTAGATATCGCGTGTCGTATTACATTTGGAAACGTGTGTTTTAAAACATGTTTAAATATTTTCTGTTTGTCCGAATTTAAATAATTTTTTATCAAAATGATCGCTTGAATTTGCCGAATCCGACACTAGTCGGCGCTTCCTGCACCGCAGCAGTTCGTATAAGACCATAGGTTCTATTTGTGAAAATCTATGCAATTATGCATTGCCATTGTCATGTAGTCTTGCTAGAGTACGCACAGGCTACGCGAAGCATTCAGAAATCAGTATCCCGAGTGAACGCCTGAGCAGGCGTCTTGTTATAACATGGTTTTAACTCATTTTTGTTGCGGTTTGACGACCGGAAAATCCGAGAAATGTAAGAGCCCAGCTCAAAATGTTAAGGTGGAAATTAAACTCGTGTCGAAGTGAACAAGTCAAAAAACTATAAAATCAGATTTTACGTTACTAAAAGTAATTCCTCAGTAATTCTTCCAGAAATGAAAAGTTTCTGAAACTCTCCATGCAGTATTAAAGTTTATGGTATGTTCATAGTAAAATAACAAAGAAAAGCTGGGGTCACCGAACTCGTTTAGAAAATACAGCTGCCAGTGAACTATGATGTTTTCCCAATTTGTAGCTATTTTGGCTATTAACTCTTGATTTTGTCTTGTTCTCTTAAAAAAACTTTCATAAAAGCACTAAGATCCTAAGTGTTTATCCGAAATGGAGATACATGCAGGAAGAAGATACTTGTAAACCGCAGTCTGCAAGACTAGTTTAACATATCTTCAGTTCCCGACCGTCGGAAAATATCCTCAATGAGCCAAAACCGACACAAACAGCCGTCATGAAGATGATGAAGTATTACGAAAAGCCAGAACTGATTTTGAGTTACGTACGTGAAGTAAATCTTAATGCCCAAAATGATTTTAAGAAATCGTATTATCTGCTTAATCGTCTTTCATATAATGCTTTAAAAAACTTCCTAACAACATAGGTAATACACTAATACTTGCTCAAAGTATAAAAACTTGACATTTGATTTTTTTGAACTTTCCGCTGGTGGATTTCCAGATCTTTTCACTATTCGAAATATTTTGTGCTAATTGTGTTTTGACGCAAAAGATACAACTCGAGGAAGTGAGTTGAGGAGGTGTCTGGTTGAGAAACGTCTGCACCTGGGCAGGTCTGCACGTTGGGTGGTCATACTACTTTGGTGTTATTGCATGGTTGTACTTGGCACTGGTCAAAGAACATATTACCAATGTCACCGAACTGTAGAAACTTGGAAATTAGAAATTTGGGTTTCGGTCGAGGGTCGTAAAATACGCTAAAATTTACGCACATAATTTCCTTCAAGCGGCACAAATATTTAGGCCGCGGAAGATGTATATTTTTCGAACATTTCATGCGCGTGGCAAGGTGTTTACTCAGCACTGACTGACAGAAAATATTTAGTAAATTTGCCGACAAAAATCCCGCCTAAAAGAACCTTTAGGCTTTACTGGTAACCTATTAGCCATACTTTTTGCCTTCTTTTACTCGTGTACTATCGTCCTGCATTCCGATCCTTTACCATTTGCAAGTGGTACGAGGAACTCAATGGACGAATAAAAAACAGGTACGCAATGCTAACATGTGGATGCTGGTATTTATTTGGCTTGGGAGTCTTGGGGATTGTAAATTCAATTTCATTCAAACATTATTTTTCTGGTCAACAAATTGCAATTACTGCATCATCCCGATAGACTTTGCGAAACTTTGCTCTGTCTCGAAGCTTTTAGAAGATCACAAGTGACTTTAGAAGATGCATTGTTATTAATCAGTCATGTGGCAGACCTTGATCGCAGTAAATCTACACTTAAAACCTACGTCGATTGTTTCCTACACACTCCGTGTTAGTCTCCGGGAACGACTAGTCTCGTTACAATATATACTTACCCGTATGGATGGTTGGGTAGCAGGTGTGAATATTGGATTCTGTTTAGCGTTGAGTCATCCGTGCTTGGAGCAGGATCAGGGAAATGGCTAGCGTTGTTCCTGATCCGACCACCACCACATGCAGCCGTCACACCGGAAACAAATCTCGCCGTAAATATCGTGCATCTAACGTCTGGGCTAGGACAAGTAGTAAAGGATTAAGTAACGTAATGCGCATTCTTTCTAGCAACTCGTCAACAACTTGTCACCTCGCCACCATGGCAATTTAAGCCGTGTCCATGTAAGCTGTGTATAATTAAACCAATTAGCTCCAATCACTTAACCTTGCGCTCTCCTGTGTTTTAACCTTGGTTATTTCTGATAACCTGCTGACTATTGCATGAGCGTGTGATCATGCAACACGTATTTTCGATAAGCATTAGAGAGCGCCAGCGCAAAGCACAGCCTGAAAATTTCTGCTTGTGATTTATACTGTAATTAAACATTTCAGCCCAGCGCTTATCATGTTAACACTTCAAACATTAATTCAAAGGTTATTCAGGTTTCAGAAATATTGATTCGAACGGTTTAACACTCTTGCCTGAGCAGAAACGCTATAAATTGACTACACCCGTTCAAATTTATGCCGACAGACCAGTAGCCCACTGTCAGCTGTCGACTTGTCATATATTTCTTGGCGTCTTGTGATTGCGCGCAAATTTTCATTACCTGAAGCAAAACTCAACTTTCTATCTTCCATTCGTTGTTCTGGTACACGTTGTACCAGAACAACGAATACTGCAAACCCTTCAATACAAATAAGACTTCTGAAGTATGCTGATTCGGATCCGCTATTGGTCGTTTGCGTTGATCACATGATTGACGAAAACATTCTTACACACACACACACACACACACACACACACAACACACACACACATACACACACACCCGTGGTTTAGCAACCACTCCAGTATCCGCAAAAAGGGTAAATCTCTGTGCTAATTTTTTGTAAATGACCAGCTAGGTCAGACGTAATGTACATTAGATTTCGACGTTGGAAACAGGTCGTAAATTGTAATTATATAAATTCTTAATTTAAAGTCATCATGGGCACTGCATGTTGTGGAACAACTTCAACTTTTTACTCTAACGCCAGATTCTTGCCTATGACGTAAGTTTTGCGAGCTGGCCGACCTTTCAGCCGATCCGCACGTTGTACCTAATAAACTAGTAACTGGAAATTGTTTAATAAAGAGGTTATTAATGAAACCCTTCCGCGATCGCCGGCGTGTGAAGTTGTAAACACATGTAAGCCGTTGTATTTAAAGCATGTTTATGATGAAGACAATTGCCATTTGCCAGCCGCATTACTGATCAACTATAACTCGGTCACTTGCAAAAGGTAAGGCTATTCAAACAAGGAGAAAGCCGTTACTAGGTAAATACAGTACTACGTATATGTTCTTTGATATACTGTGGCCCTTTCTTGTGTCTCTAGTCCTCAAGTCAAGTCAAACTTCATAGGTACTGATGTCAACACGGCGCGCATTTTTTCGCGTCTGTAATAAATTCGTCTATTCTGTCTTCATGGACAAACCTTGTCACTCAGTTGTCAGCAACATTACTGATAAACTACTCATGAATTCACCAATACCGTCGGAAAACACCTCAACCCAACTAGATCAAAGGTAAAATAACTCGAAAAAATCTAGCACGCAACATGCCTTACAGTTTCGCAAGGCCTGACGGCATGATGCAATAATGCAATTTTTGTGGACCCCCCCCCCCCCCCAAAAAAAAAAAGGAAAAAAAGGAGCCGAAACCTAGACGGCCTACCACAGAGTTTGGGTTTTGGTCGAGTGTCGAGGGTTGCAAGTCGAGGGTCGAGGGTAGTTGGTCGAGGGTCGTAAAATACGCTAAAATTTACGCACATAATTTCCTTCTAGCGGCACAAATAAAACTTCGACGTATAGGCTAGACGAAAACAATTGCGGCGGAAGATATATATTTTTTGGACATTCGATACGCACGCGGCAAGGTGTTTTACTGACAGGAAATATTTGGTAAATTTGTCTAGAAAACTGGTGACCTATTAGCCATGTTTTCGCATTTTTATTCGTGTATTATCTTCATGTATTCCGATCCTTTACCATTTCGCAAGCGGTATGAGCAACTCAAGGGACAAATAGAAGCAAACCTTCCGCGCTATTTTTGTATAAAATCAACAGAGAGTTGCCTGCGGAGGAGGCTTATATTAAATGTACATTAGATTTTGGAAACAGGTCGTAAATCGTAATCATACAAATTCTTGGTTTATGAAACAACTTTACTCGTCTGGAAAAAGACGTCTTCGAAAGCCAATGCAGGAAAACTTGAATCAGACCGTGAGACCGTCTTCACAAGTCTTCCAAAACATTGAAGCATCATCCACTTTGCGTAAATGCCGCGGCAAGAGTTTTTTTACTTGAAACACAAAATAAGTTAATTCATAATATATATTTCAAAAATATTTTTAGCATATTTTACGACCCTCGACCAACTACCCTCGACACTCGACTAGCAACCCTCGACACTCGACCCTCGACCAAAACCCAAACTCCCTACCACAGGTAGCCGGAGTAATTATCGTGGCCGGATTTGGCAAGTTTTGTTGACATCAAAACCAAAAAGAAAAGCTACACATACAGCTGTTAGAGTTTAAAGCAGTATTTGAAAGAGAAAATTGTATTTGAAAGAGAAAATAGTAAGCGAATCTCAAACTGAAGACGGTATGATATGATTCACTTAACTCCATTAAAGTCTGGCTACTGTAGCAGATGTTGATGCGAAATCAGAATGTATAAAATTCCGTAAAGGCTTCTACATTTATAATTGTATAATAAAACAATTATTGAATTCGGTTGTCGCAATTATCCGCCTCAGCCTTAGGCTTCGGCAGATAACACTTACCTCGGCGTTGATAACACAAGCTATATCATGCTCAACCTCATCCAATATGGGGCGCCAAATGTAAAAAAATTGTTTAGGACAAAAATGTGTTGATTTTACCATTATTTACCTATATAATACGTTATTGGTAAACAATGTTTCTATCTGTGTTAAACAATCTATAGATTATTTATAAATAATCTATGGATTGTTTACAAACAATCCCTGGATGGTTTAGTGGAAAAGTATTATTTATTTATTAAATAATTCAGGGATTATTTATAAATAATCTATGGATTGTTTAACTCAGATAGAAACATTGTTTACTAATAATGTATTATATAGGTAAATAATGGTAAAATCAACACATTTTTGTCCTAAACAATTTTTTTACATTTGGCGCCCCATAATCCAATAATTGTATATTAATCACCGGAAATACAAGCGTCTGCACTCTGCACGCAGGCTTGCATTCACTCATAATTCACTGGCGTCGGCAAGAGATTCACCATGCGGAGAACGTAATCTTATTATAAATATAAGTGCCCAGCACTTATTGTATCTGCGCAACGCGCAGATATATTGCTATCGTGTTGTGTGTGTGTGTGTATGTGTGTTAGCTTTTTTGGGTAACCACTGACCTGTAGTGTGTGCTGTGCTGTAACAATATTTCGTCCGCCATATCACGAAATCCTTCGAAGCGACAAAATTTTGGATTAAAATACTACGATTTTCAGGGTTCTATGCTATACGATTTTTTCAAATTCACATATCTTGTACATAATTTAACGTTCTATCTAACTGTACGAATTTCGTGAATGGTACAAACCTACAGACGATTCGGGAATACTTTAAAATGATTGCGTCTGACCGTACGCCAAGTGATAGCATAATAATGCAATTTGATATTTGCGCTCATCTCAGTTCAAATAGATTTTTCTCCGCTGCTATTTTATACGATTTGTTCTAATTCACATACGTTGTACAGAATTTTACGCTCTATCTGACCGTGAAAGTTTCCCAAATGGCACAAATCTACAAACGATTCAGGGATTTACTTTAAATATGACGTGGTTTGACCGTATGTCAAGTCGTGGTCAAGTAAATAGCTTAATAATGCAATTTGATATTTGCGCTCACGTCAGCTCAAATAGCCTTTTCTCCGTTGCTATTCTATACCATGTTTTCTAATTCACATATGTTGTACAGAATTTAACGCTCTATATAACTGTTGAAGTTTCAAGAATGGCACAAACCTACAGACGATTCAGGGGTATACTTTAAAAACGCGGTATCCGCGGGTGGCTCAACTGCAATGAAGATATATCCCAATACGGCTGTTAGCCGTTAAATTCTATATTTCCGACAAAGTTTTTGACTAAAACACTATGAATTTTTCAGGGTTCTATTCTATACGATTTTTTCTAATTCACATGTGTTGTAGAGTATTTAACGCTCTATCTAACTGTAGAAGACAGTTTCGTGAATGGCACAAACCTAAAGACGATTCAGGGATACTTTAAATATGATTGCGTTTGACCCGATAATTGACATTTGATATTTGGCGCTCATCTCAATTCAAATAGATTTTTCTCCGTTGCTATTCTACGATTTTGTTTAATTCACATTTGTTGTACAGAATTAACGCTCTATCTAACGGTATAAGTTTCCAAAATGGCACAAACCTACAGGCGATTCAGGGGTATACTTTAGACCCGCGGTGTCCGGCTCAACAGCTGTATTGGGATATATCTTCAGTTAGCCATTAAATTCTATATTTCCGACAAAGCTTTGCACTAAAACATTTCGCAGATAGGGGATATGGCTGATAAAACTGGTAAGTATTTTTAACGTAACTTATAGTGACTTTTGACTGCGATCTACCACAGTTTTTTGTGAGTCATGATAAATTATTTTGGTCAGAGAATTGAACGTGTGCTTTCTCTGATCTTTAATTATCTTATAAGATCTCGATAAAATCTTATAAGATCTACGTGTAAAAATCTTACAGATTTTTCTTAAGATCTTACAAGATTTTCCAAGATCGCACAAGATCTTACAAGATCTTGACAAGCGATTCTCACAGTGGTGGGTATGGCGCAGATACATGTACGCATAGCGGACCTTTTGTTACTCGGGCTACCGTGGTAGCCGAGTGCAATTATTGCATCATCCCGATAGGCTTTGCGAAACCACGCGTGTGCTCCTCATCTTTATGCTGTTGACATTTCGTGCTGAAGAGACTCAAGCTTCAATACGCTAAAAGGGAAAACTTTGAATGTATTGAGGTAATTTTAATATTTGTAATTTGCTTTGTTGTTACCTGGATTATGTATATTATTGTTGTGTTAATAAAGTTTCCCAAATAAACTCGATGTGATTCTTGAGTGTGTGCATAGTTATAATAGTTCCTCGGTACGTTCGTTTGTTGTCGATCGTCTAGGTAATATACTGCTTACTGAGTTGAGTAGCACCAAATAATGCAAAAAATACTGATAAACATCTACTTAGATTAACGCAGTGAAGTTAGCTGCCGGTTCGCCGCTCGGCCGCTGCACCAATGTTTTTGCCATTCTTGTAGCTCGTTCAATCCAGCTTTTTGACACTAACGGCTGGCGAACTGCTAGCCAACTTACCTGGGTTGTCTAATCTACCGAATCTAGCAGTGTACGTAGGTTATTTTGTACTTTTTAACAAACGCTTAATATGTGCACGCTGTTGCACTGTTTTGTGCATAGGCTATGCCAAGTTGCATTGGGCTATTACATTTAATATGCGCACCCCCCCTGTTGAGGACCTCGGAATTCTTTGGGGGTTGGCAACATTTTCCACCCGGAATTCTTATGGGGTTGGGACAAATCGTTTCGGAATTCTTCAGGTGTATCAATAGATTAATTAAGAATTCTCTAGGGGTTGACAACCTCTGCAACCCAGAATTCTTATGGGGTTGGGACAAATTGTTTCGGAATTCTTCAGGTGTATCAATAGATTAATTAAGAATTCTTGAGGGGAGCTTTTGGGGTAGTGAAGATATCGATGACGTGAAGTTCTATATGGCCCTATATAGCAGGCGTCTTGTATTTATAATAAGATTACGTTTATTTAATTTACTATAATCATATTACCTGTGACCGACAATTGACAAATTACACGATAATCGTTATTCGTTGTCATTCGGTGTCACAAAAACCTGGAATTAATAAGGTTGAAACACGTTGAGTGTTATCCCAGACATAGAACTGACATTTTTGAAATATATGTAAAGTATTGCCAATCACTCGAGAAGTGATATGGATTACTTAAATAATGGCTAGAACTCGTGTACGTGCGATTACAAGAAACTCAAAATCAGTTCTGGCTTTTCGTAATACTTAAAGATGGCTGTTTGTGTCGGTTTTGGCTATTGAGTATATTTTAACAGTCAGAAAGATATATGTTAGCCTTGCAGACTGCGTTTTACAAGTAATAGTATCTTGTTCCTGTATGAAAGATTTTTTAATAGAACAAGACGAAATCAAAAGTTAGCCGAAATAACTACAAATTGGGAAAACATCCTGGCTTACTGGCAGCTGTATTTTCTAAACGCGTTCCAAGTTGCTAAAAATTCGCATTTTAGATATCGAACTTCACATAACATGAAGTTTACTTGGAGTTGTAGTTATAGTTGTTCTGACTTCCAATAGAACTTCATATTATGTGAAGTTTGATATTCAAAATGTGAATTTTTAGCAACTTCCTAAGGGCCTGCTTACATGAGCCGGACTAGCCCAGTCAACTTGGCTCACGCGATTGATTAGGTTCTCACTGTGGTTTTGAAACTCGCATAAACTAAATTTACAAAGAAGAATTGGTTTAGTGTAGATGTAAACAAATCTTAACGTTAATTCAAATCTTCTTTTTCGGCCGAGGAAAAAATTT
The DNA here is from genome assembly GCA_964035015.1 of Corallium rubrum. Lineage (NCBI taxonomy): Eukaryota > Metazoa > Cnidaria > Anthozoa > Scleralcyonacea > Coralliidae > Corallium > Corallium rubrum. The sequence continues at coordinate 3,362,776 of OZ036002.1, forward strand.
CGTGACACGAGGTCAGCCCCGGTCAGCCGGGTCATGTAAACAGCCCCTAAGTGCAATGTTGCTATTCAATATTGCAAGGTCGCGCGGCAAAAAACAGTAAAATTGACGGGCATTAGCCAGAGTGAGATACCATATACGTTTTCTCCAAATAGCCAGTATGCCGACTAAAGGCGTAATGACTCCTTGCTGGCCAATGCACCGCATCTTTAGTTATCGAACGCTGATTCTCTCGCGCTGATTCTCCCCATTCTCCGCGCGCAGTTCCTTGGTTGTTAACCTGTATTGCATAAACCTCATAAAGGATTAACGATATACTTTTCAAACCTACTAGAGTTCTTTCCTTAACGAGTCAGTAAAATCGTCTGGCGTTACCCAGACTGTAAAATACTAAAAGGCCACCACATTAGAGAAAGGGTTAATACCCGCAAAAAATTCCTATCTACGCATCCTATAGATACGGGGTTGTTAGGAATTTTCTTGCGGTTAAACCAGCGTTGAATGAGATATTCAGTACTTTTGTTTACAAAATCTATTTTCAAACGTTTTGGGTAAAACGTTAGCGTTTGTGGGCGGGGAAGCAAATGTTTATTTGAAGTTTGGGTTTTGGTTTCCTGCGGTGCCGGAACACGAGGTTTACAAGTAAATACTACGCATTCCCTTTTAAGGACATTGTTTTAAGGGCTAACTCACGCAGCAGGCGCTGTACAAAAAGGAAAGGTATGTGAAATGTGCCGACAGATAACAACGACGAACCGCGTAGGCGAAATGTACACAACAAGTATGACTCCAGTCGGCTTTTATAGCCGTTTGGTTTTTTTATTTTTCTGTTTTTTTATTGACATAACCGCTAAGCCCATGGCTGCGGTGATAAAAATAGACATGGTACGTTATACTGACAAGGTTAGTTTAATTAATCCTTTATTATCTTTGATGTTATTGTAAGTCAAATTGACACTTATATCTTATATCTAACGAGAATTCAGAATTGGGATATCCATTATTGCGCGGCGTATGCCCGAAAGTAATAGGTATAGGCATATTGGGACCATTTAAACGGGAGAAAATATTGTCGCGACTTAATTAAGACGCGTCCTATTTAAGTCGCGAACACACTCGTATAAACGGCCGTGCTGATCCGGTTAACCGCGCTTTATATATAAAACGCATGTTTTTTTAACATTTCGATTACATGGGTTCGTTTACTTGACTGTGAATAAATAGTGCTCAAAGGAACTGAAATAGAACATCAAAACGTTTGTGTGTTTCGTTAAACCTCAAATTATTAACCATTTTCCACCACTATTCACCAACACAATACAGGTAAGTCACAACCAGGATCTAAATACCTTAACCTTATGGTTTACTTTTAGTTTACTTTTATTTTACATTTTACAAAACACTGAAATCATCCAGGCTAGCCCGATCCATGTAATCGCCCCCTAAGTCGCGACTTATTTTCAACCCTGTTCTTATTTTAGTCGCGACTTACTTTGGTCCCGAACAAAGTGACCATTTATAAGGGCATATATATGTAATAAGCGGCTTATTTTCTCCCGTTTAAATGGCCCTAATGTTTATACAGGGTATGGTAGCGCGGGGCTTTCGTATCAACTTTTGCAACAAAGCCGTCAAAGCGGTAGCCTATGCATATAGGCATTATATATATTACATTATGTATAGCCACCTTACAGAAACCCACGCCGGGTTCGGTAAAGGTCCAGCAAGGGTCAAACTTCATTTGACCAGTGTTCCTACAGCACAGGAGGAAACTAGAGTACACTAAAGTAACTTTATTTATACTATGGATAACCCTATCAGTCATATCTAAACTGTTCTCTTGGAAGCCTAACCCAGAGCAAACCTGTGGTGTTTGATTTTTGTCAGTACGAGAGTCCGAAACTGCATGAAACACACACTTCTCACATGCGGTCAAGGTGAAATTTTCAGTCTGCATCGAGCAGGAGTGAAAGCGAAACCCAGGTCGCAAAGCTGAAACCACCTTTTCTGGAACAAAAATAATTTATAAAGCCGTTAGTTTAGTGTACTGCAGTTTCTTCTTGTAGTAACACTGGAGCTGTAACGAGTGGCCCTTGCTGGCGGGACCTCTAGGGAGAACAGTTTAGTTATGACTGCTAGGGTTGTCCAGTATAAATATCGTAGTTATAGTTTCCTCCTGTATATAATAACACTGCATGGCCCAATGAGAAATGGTCCTTACTAGACCTCTAGGGAGAACAGTTTATTTATATGACTCATGAGGAACCGCACAATGTGTGAAAGGATTACTCACTGAAACCAAACAGGTCATTATTGTGGTCTGGAGAACAGATGGGAAAATTGTCGTAACTGACCAAAAATCGCGGGCGCATTTGCTCTGTTTCTTTATTTTTGTTCGAAATGAGGTTCGTTCAGGTTTGAATGTTTTGTTAACTGAAATATTTGGTACGCTGAAGAAGAGAAACCTCGGCGATTTAAAGCTGGTTGTGATGACTTTCATGTGAGCTATGTATTCCTATGATCGGAGTTATGGAAACCTTGGATTATTCGAGGAGAATATGCAACAAACAGGGTTTTTCGTTTCGATGTCCATTTTGTTTGTGTCGACAAACTGTTTAAACAGCAAAATACTACTAAAAGGTGAGTTGAAGTATCTAGATCATATGTTTATCTTTAAAAATACTGTGTGAATTGTTAATATTGAAGCCCACTTGACGGTGTAAATTTATCGCCTAGTTGCTTAATATCCTATTAAACACAGTTAAAATCAGTGCTTTTGAACGAGCCATAGTTAAAAATTTAGCCCTTTGCCACCCAAATTTTATTTTCTTAAACTATCCATAGTTCTTTGCTCCATCCACTGAAATAAGTGACAACGTCCAGAAAAATCGAAAACGAACTGAATCTTGTGCCCTTTCGCTTGTCCATAGGAAATTGCGATAACAGTCGGCTTACCGTATATTGTTTGTTAATCGTCTAAATGAAACTTTACAACTGCTTACAGGTTCTTGCAGTATGACTAAAACCAGTCTGTTTAAGAATCAACTGCATTTCCGAAGCCTACGCGAACTCTAAAGTTTGCTCATTTTCGGTACACAATTTTGACAGCTATAAAAAGCGACGAAAGCCAATAAATTAAAATTTTCGCCTATGCCACCAATTTTTTTGTCTTTCAAAGTATGCTTTTGATCCTAATTGTTAACATTGTACCAGTTTCTGAGCTTCAAAAAATCGTAAACACTTGAATTTCACGCTTTGAATTTGAGTCACTTGAAGCCGCCATTTTGGATTTGGAATATTGAACAGAATAACTGCTACCAAAAATAATATTGCATTGTTATCATGCAAATCTTTGTGTTCTTTTTCTCTTTTTAGATACTATATTAGCTATATTTATGGCTAAAGAAAAAGTTAAAAGAGTGAAGTGCTTAATATGCTGTATACATGTATATTTATATACATGCTTATTTTGAAATTGCTAGATTTAAATAAGTGTGTTCAAGCAAAGGTTGACCAACAACGTTGAGTGAAGATACTGAAAGGATTCAAGTTTATTTAATTTACATATATTCTGCTACATGTACCTATGTTTAAATGTTTATATATAGTCTTATTGCTTATTAATGTTAAAAAAAGTTGGAATGTTACTCATGTGTTGTAATAGACTCTGTTGTAATTTAAATTGGCAGTGATATGAAGATGTGACAATAACTCCTTATTTTTGCTGTGAATTGTTCTTTTCATTTTCTACTGAACCTTTGACATAACCACCAAAAAGGCCAGACACAAGCTAGTTATAAATTGTATTATTGAGTTTATAAAACACGAGCAACTGCCAACTCGTACTTCCCTGAGCTTTAATATTATGTGTATTATAACCAAAAACTATTTATTATGGTTTTTTTCTCTTTTTTATTGTATGGTAGAACATAGTATGTTTCTTATTCAGTATTTCGTTTTTAATAAAATATCTAAAAAGAAGTAGAATTACCAAAAAACTCTTCGGATTATTTACAGCTTAATTAATATTGCCGTCCCAGTCCCCCGCAAGCTTGTTTATATCACGGTTTTCGCGCATGCTCAGACAATTTTCCCACCTGTTGGTCTGGAGGTTATTCAACCTCGTCCCCAGGGCATTTTGCCTCCACGTTGGGAGGTCGGCGAAAATGGCCCTGGCATCGGCTGGTCGATTCTATAATCGGATTGGCCGGTTTAAGAACTTGATTAATTCAGATACAGTGTAATTTATTCATCAAAATATGAATTGCAATAAATCCACTCTGCGAAGTTCATCCAAAGAATTGTAACGAGAGCTTTGGTTAAAGTCAAGAACAACATTAGATATATGTTTCTTCCCGACATTTAAATGTATCCTGGATAATCGTGGGGAGTATCATGATGAATAATGCTGGCCGGTTGCATTTATGATAAAGGTTCACATGCATGAGTGATTCGGCAGAGCGTTACAGTTGATTTCACATTACTTTACCGCCGTGTGTTGCAAAGTTCGTTGGGAAGTTCAGATATTCGTTCGGAAGTTCGGAATTACGTTGCCAAGGTTGAAAAATTATCCAATCAGAATGAGTTTTGATCCAAAGCTCGCAATTTGATTGGATGATTTTCAACCTTGGCAACGTAATTCTGAACTTCTGAACGAATATCTGAACTTCCCAACGAACTTCGCAACACACGGCGGTAAAGTAATGTGAAATCAACTGTAAATATTTCTTATTTATTATTCATGTATACGTATTATACAAAAACGAAACACAAAGACCGCATAAGTTTTCTTGCCAAAACACCCATTTTCGCCGACCTCCCAACGTGGAGGCAAAATGCCCTGGGGACGAGGTTGGAGGTTATTCAATGATTAAATTGGATAGCGCTCGGTGCATTATTTTTAAGAAGACCTCGGAGCTCGGTCATCATCCTATACTTCGTTTAAAACACGAGCAGCAGTACTGCGAATGTTTTGAATAGTTTCAAAAACGACCCATTTGGTAAGTTCATGGCGTAGTAATTACTCGGGCTACTGTGGTTGTGGTAGCGCCGAGTCTAGTATATGCTTTACCAAAAAAACGAGAATTTCTCTTTGTTTGGTCTTTTGTTCTGCTTTTGGCTTTAATTATGATATTATGACTAACCCTCTGTTCAGACTACGGTGCTCGGGTACGGTGCTTGGGCACGGGACCTTGTTCACATTCACGGTGCCTGGATCTGATAAGCGTTCACACAGAAAGCTTTTCATGGCTTTTGCAGCTATTTTGTCGCTTTAAGCCTCCGAATTACAAAGAATATTGAGTAAGAAGCGTGGGCACCACTTTGAGCACTCCGGCACTATGAAAACGTGTTCACATTAGTGCCCGTACCCGGGCACGATGCCCGAGTACTACCTCAACGCAACGGTGCCCAGTTTTGATTTGTTTGAGTTGGGCACCGCGAAAAGGTACCGGTCGTGTTCACACTAGTGCCCGTGCCCAGGCACCGTGATCGGGCACCTAGTCTGAACAGGGGGTATGACTATAACGATCCTTATGTCACAGGCTTGACTGTATTTCTTTGTTTGGCTTTTCTCCTTATGATTTATATGCTTTTGCGTGTGCACTAGTCCCTAATATAATATCTTCAGATTCATGTAAATCACGGCGACGCATTGGCTCACGTATGAGGTCATGCCGTTGCGAGTTCTTTCTTTTGAATAGCTTTACCTTTCGATGAAGTGTTTTCGAATCTTGTTCTGGAACGGTGTTGGAATATTCGGTTTTTATAATATTTTGCAAGTGACCGAGTTATAACTGATCAGTATAAACGCGGCTGGCAATTGTATTCGTTATAAATTGCTTACAAATTATGTTTGCAACTGCACACGCTGATCGCGGTAGACCTAGGGAAAACATGACGAGCTATTTCAAACTCCAACAATCGAAATATGGTAAGGTTAGATATACTGCCGAAACAGAGAACGTAGAAGTCTAACGTTTCGAGCGAAGGCCCTTCGTTAGAGAGAGATGTAAAGACTTTGTTTACACTCTTTACGTTTCTCTTCGCGTTTCTCTCTGACGAAGGGCCTTCGCTCGAAACGTCTATACGAAGCACGCAAGATATCCATATGTTGAACTGTTTGCATGATGTCTAGATATCGTGTAGGTGTCCGTGTCGTATTACATTTGAAACGTGTGTTTCAAAACATGTAAATATTTTCTGTTTGTCCGATATCAGAATGATCGGGGTCGTGATCATTAGTCTCCCAGCCGCGCGATGGCAATTTCATGGCCGCATTGTCTCATGAACGAAGCTTTTCTTGCCATTTTATCGACGTTTTTGAATATTTCCACGACATTTCTTGGCACACTACACAGCAGTCGTCTCAAACAAAGATGTCAGAGTATTCAGACTGTCAGCGAATCAAGGTGTATTAAAAATAATTGGAAACTTTAAACTGAAGGAGTGAAGGACGTCAGAGAACAGTCATGTTTAATTATTGCGAAACCAGTGGTTGGTTGTCTCTTTTGAACGAAGTTTTTATTGCCATTTTATCGATGTTTTTGAATATTCACAAGACATTTCACTGTTTCTATACTATAGTATAATATAATATATTAAATATTTTTAGGGTCTGAAGAAGACATCATATCCACAGTGTAACAAAAAGGGAGCCATTCTTCTCCATATTTTGCAAAATATTTTCTAGACCCTAAATAGATCGCAAAATAGAAGTTTAGATCTATCTATATCCAATTCGACTTCTCAAATTCAGATATCTAATTGTTGAGATAGTTTTCAACAATCTTTAATTAATAGTGTAGCCATTCTAGGGGACAAACGGTGACCTGCATTTTTGAAAAGGTCTTCTTTATTGCGTAGTAAGGCCACATAAAATAAATGTCTTGATTCTCATCACCGCCCGACCGAATTTTGAGTGCCGCGTTTATATTTTATATTTTATAATTTTGTATTACTTTTAAAGAAACTTTATTACATGTAAAAACGTAGAATAAGTCGGGAAGACGCGTTTAAACTATGTACGTATATAGTAGGATATATGAATCTTCTTGCAGAGTGTTGAGTAGATGACGTCACAACGAGCTACCGCTATTAATAAATTGCAGGCTCCAAAAAATTTCGAAATGAAGCCAAGTGCTCGTAAAAGATGCCTGAATTCTGATAGAAAACATTTTCTAAAATCGTTTTTAAATACATGGTAAGTCATATTAGGACCATAAGAACTATTTTGGCTAAAAAAAACGCAAAGTGAAAATTCGATCGTACTGCCACTTTAAATAGAGATGCCGCAAAATTGCATGATGATTCGTTTTATGATTCAAAATATAGTAAAATGTTCATTTAGGTTTGCAAAACCAATGCTTTTTGGGGAAATTAAAGAAATATAAAAGGACCTCCCACTTGAATTTCGAAATTATATAGAATTTTTTAAATATTTTGATACAAATTATAAAATATAAACCTCCCGCCTCTTCAACATTTTCAAAATATAGTGATGAGAATCAAGGAATTTATTTTATGTGGCCTAAATGAATATGTGTGATTTATTTGCCAAAGTGCCTTAAGCCACCATGTCATTACTTGTAGTTCTTGTCAATCAATTTGTTTTGACAGTTCAGCTCTCATGTTGTCTACCTTCAGTGAGTTGAGACTCCTTGTCTTGGACACTCTGTCCATATAATCCGAGAACAAGAAGTAACAATGGTATATAGGACAACAATTTTCTCAGGAACAGAAAGACATAAAAACTCTATTTTTTGATACTGATTATTTTTAATAAAAAGATTAAATAAAAAATGCCAAGTTCGCTGCAGATTAACGCATACCACTATAATTGTCATTGAGAGCAATTATGGATCAAAGGGTCTTCATGATGACGGCAATGACCTTCAAGGACAAGGTCGACGGACCTTCAAGGACAAGGTCGACGTGTAACACACGGATTTTTTAAGCCTAATTTACACGAGCAATTTTTCCTTGACAAGTCGCCTTGTTGAAAAGCTGGCATGCCAGCTTTTCAAAAGGGAGAACTTGTCAAGGAAAAACCTGCCATGTTTCCTCATACACACGGGCAAATAAAACTTGTCAAGTTGAAAATTGCCAAAGAAAAAATTGCCCGTGTAAACTAGGCTTTACGCAGATTCATAAAATAACACTTCATGGGTGTTCACTTCGGGCTAGAGGAATTTCTTTGTAAAAGTAAACTATTCAGATTGTTTTCATTTGTCAATTGTGTGATATACTTGTTTTATGAACAAAGTCAAAACAAAACAAAGACAGTTGCTTTACTTCATTAGTTGGCTGCATAAATCTTAAAATTTAGCTGTGCAAAAGAAATTCCAATGAAAATGTCGGTCGACGTGCATGCGAGTGGCGCGTGCGCAAGAATGCCGATTTGCGACGAAGAAAAAATAGAAAAGACGCAGAGCCGAATTTAATACTCGGTCTTTAATACCACAGCTAGCCTGAGTGATGATTTTCAAATGCAATACATCCCTACATAGCAACTACACAGCACAGTACTTTACTGCACAGCACTACATATCACTGCATTGCACTACATAGCACTTTACTGCACAACACATCACTGTGCTACACTACACTACACTACACTACACTACACTACACTACACTACACTACACTACACTACACTACACTACACTACACTACACTACACTACACTACACTACACTACACTACACTACACTACACTACACTACACTACACTACACTACACTACACTACACTACACTACACTACACTACACTACACTACACTACACTACACTACACTACACTACACTACACTACACTACACTACACTACACTACACTACACTACACTACACTACACTACACTACACTACACTACACTACACAGTCACTACACAGTCACTACACAGTCACTACACAGTCACTACACAGTCACTACACAGTCACTACACAGTCACTACACAGTCACTACACAGTCACTACACAGTCACTACACAGTCACTACACAGTCACTACACAGTCACTACACAGTCACTACACAGTCACTACACAGTCACTACACAGTCACTACACAGTCACTACACAGTCACTACACAGTCACTACACAGTCACTACACAGTCACTACACAGTCACTACACAGTCACTACACAGTCACTACACAGTCACTACACAGTCACTACACAGTCACTACACAGTCACTACACAGTCACTACACAGTCACTACACAGTCACTACACAGTCACTACACAGTCACTACACAGTCACTACACAGTCACTACACAGTCACTACACAGTCACTACACAGTCACTACACAGTCACTACACAGTCACTACACAGTCACTACACAGTCACTACACTACACTACACTACACTACACTACACTACACTACACTACACTACACTACACTACACTACACTACACTACACTACACTACACTACACTACACACACTACACTACACTACACTACACTACACTACACTACACCACCCACACTCACTCCCCTCCGCCCCACTCCGCCCCCACCGCACTCCGCACCGCACCCGCACCCGCACTCCGCACTCCGCACTCCGCACTCCGCACTCCGCACTCCGCACTCCGCACTCCGCACTCCGCACTCCGCACTCCGCACTCCGCACTCCGCACTCCGCACTGCACACTGCACTGCACATCACTCCACAGCACTGCATAACAATACATAGTACTGCACAGCACACGCAGCTGCACTATACACAGTGCAGTACAATACAGTGCAGGCAGTACAGTACAGTACAATACATTACATCACAGTACAATACATTACATTCTCAAACTCATTAACTTATTGGTGAACACTGTTCTCAGTTTTCTTGTTGTTTTTTTACACAGGAAACATCATTTCCGCTTCTCGTTCACGACACAAACCGCAAGCTTGCTGTTGGTGTACCGACGATCTCTACTCCTACGAGTAGGGAAATTATTTCAGATTACTTTAAACGACCACTTTCCATTACGACGAGGAACAATGCGCTGGGCTTGACCAGTAAATTGAACCGAAACCGACCGAGACGACGGCGGCAACGCAGATATGTACTACAAGGGTCGAACTTTCAAAAATATGACATCACGTGGAGTATCGACGTGTACAGCCAAAAACTGACTAATTCTCAACAAATAGACATATTTAAACAGGCTTTCAACGTTTGGGCCGAGAAATGTACGTTGTCGTTTATACACGTGAGTGGTTCAAGCAACGCGGACATCGTTATCAAGTTTGCAACAGGTAAACAACTAGAAATGGCACTGACCATTTTTACAGCAGTTCACGTTCGTGACGTCGCTTTTGTCTTCTAAATTGCCGAGTTTATATTTTTATTTAATATAAATTTACAAGTTTATAATGCAAATCCTCGAATTTCATTGGTTATTGCAGGAGTTTATAATTGGTGATATAAACCTCTGGGATAAACCAATGAAAGTCATTCTTTTAAAAAAAATGACCAATGACAAAATGCGTAGTATAGCACGAACAATGATCATTATAGAGCCAGCGGTTGTTCTGTTAAGCAACAATGGCGCCGAAATTACAACGGAGTATGCAAATGAAAGAAGAAATTGAACATTTAGGCGAAGCAATACGATCTACAGAAAAAAAACCGGCTACAAAATGGTTAGAATGGAAATTATTAATGGTAAGAGCGTTAAATTGTTTATCTGTGTTCGTTTAAAACGAAATAACTGGAAACAAAACACATTTCAAAATTACGCTTGCTGTTGACAAGATTTCGTGATGTAAACTATATGCTAAATTGAATGTTTCTTTCAACTTTTTGTCACTTTTACAAATCAAAGGAGTGGATATATTGTTTCAATATTGTACATGAAAATCCATGCTAAATTATGCAAGAATATCGGTTACTGTACGGGCCAAGGAGATGTCCGAAATGACCGTTGAACGTTTGTTGTTGGCAGTTAAAAAATGTATTAAACGAGCCTCAAAGAATATGTTATGTTCGAGAATTTATTTAACTTTTGCTGGTAAATTTATACTAAAACAATTAGACAACTCGTTGTCTAATTGTTAAATATTGAGGGTAACATATGACAGTATTCAGATACTGATAACTCACTGGTCCTCACCCCTTGATGGAACTAATTCCTGGAATTAACTGAGGAAACTATGATGTTGATTTTGAGGAGGGAGGAAAACTAGAGAACCCGGTGAAAAACCGCCAAATTACAATAAGTCGTTATGTCTGTGATCTATCTGGTTACAAGATAAGTTGCTATCGTGATACAATCACTGCTCTGACGCGTCTAGCCACCTGTGGCACACTCGATCGTGGTGTGTTTAGGAAAATAATAAAGGGATGAAACACGAATTCTTCCTTGTTTTGAACATCATTTTAAGCGCCTATAGGTATTAAAATTGACAATTGAGACAATTGAGCGAAGTAGTTGTGATAATGATTCATTTATCAAAATCTAAATCAAAATGATGCAAAATGTCAACTGTAAGCCGTGATTTTGCAGCTAAATTACATATCGTATTTTCGGGAGATGTGTTGCCTAGGACACTACATCATCGTTGACACTTCGGATAGCTACGAAATCCTACGATAAGCTTTTCGGATAAAGCGGGAAGTCTCAGGATTATTGATTTATTGCACATTCATCCGACTCTGAGTTTCGATAGGTTTCAGTATTCTAACGATGGCTCCCGACGATACGAGTCCTGGCTACTTGCGGAACGCATTCCACGTTGAACTTTTGGTGTTTCATCCCTTATATTTTTTCCTCTCCCTCCCACCCTTTCCCCCCGTTTTTCCCTCGCTTCCGGTAACCGTTTTCCAGATTTTTTTAAATCCCCTGCCACAGTCCCCCGCGCGTCTTTCGAGTCCGCCAACAGGTGCCCACGCGCTGCCAAGATGGGCTCCCTGTGGTCTAGCTCTATCATATCTTTCTTGTCCACCGTCCTCTGTTACTTCTGAACGAGTCTTTTCGTTGACGGAGAACATCGTCTCAAAGAAACGTTGCGCTCCTTCCAGGCAACATTTGTCGCTTAGCTTTTATTAAATTTAATTATAAAAAGTTTTAAAAACCCTTGGTAGTTTATATTTTGTTTATTT
>OZ036002.1:3379876-3454876 GCA_964035015.1 Corallium rubrum
CTGTTAAAAATTCCTCTGCGTTTATACGGCCAAGCGGGCTAGCCCGGATAGCGAGATCTCACTTGAAAGAGGCGAGATCTCGGTAAGCGGGATGGAAATTTCCCGTGTAAACCGTCGCTAACCGGGCTGGCCCGCTTACCGGGATGATTTTTCAAAGGGATGCCAATGTCATCTATTGTCGTTGTTGTAAAATCATCCCGGTAGGCGGGATGAAATTCGTTCATATAAACGCGAGCCAGAAATCATTCCGCTTACCGAGCTATCCTGGTAAGCGGGCTGGCTCGCCTCCGTATAAACAACCCCTAAGTGTTCTTTCAAATAAGACAAACTTAATATTTGTGTCATAGGCACTATTGCATGATAGGTCTGCTCTTGACGAGTAAAATCGTTTGGCGTTAAACAGAGTAAAATACTAAAAGTGCCAAATAACAGCGCTCAAAATAACGCTGGGAAGTTCGGGGGTCAGTACACAGAGAGCCCATCTTGGCAGCACGTGGGCACTGTGGCCGTGTGGCGGACTCGAAAGACGCACGGGGGACTGTGGCAGGGGATTTAAAAAAATACGGAAAACGGTTACCGGAAGCGAGGAAAAAACGGGGGGAAAGGGGGGGAGGGAGAGGAAAAAATATAAGGGACCAAACGTTCAACGTGGAATGTGTTCCGCAAGTAGCCAGGACATCTCGTATCGTCGGGAGCAACCGTTGGAATACTGAAACCAACTGAAACTCAGAGTCAGATAAATGTGCAATAAATCAATAATCCTGAGACTTCCCGCTTTATCCGAAAAGCTTATCGTAGGATTTCGTAGCTATCCGAAGTGTCAACGATGATGTAGTGTCCTAGCTACTTGCGGAACACATCTCCCGAAAATACGATATGTAATTTAGCTGCAAAATTACGGCTAAAAGGTGAGATTTTGCCTCATTTTGATTATATTTTGATAAATAAATCATTATCACAACTACTTCGCTCAATTGTCTTACAATTTTAATACCTATAACCGCTTAAAACGATGTTCAAAACAAGGAAGAATTCGTGTTTCATCCCTTTATTATTTTCCTAAACACACCACGATCGAGTGTGCCACAGGTGCCCACGCTCTGCTAAGATGGGCTCCCTGTGGTCAGCATGACCGCTCAAGCGTGAACTTGGGGGGTCAGATACGCAATTAGGAGGGTCAACCATTTTCCCCTCTTAAGGTGGCTCCATACAGTTTCTTGAAAAATGGAAAACACAAGTTTGACAGTCCAAAACACGTGATTAAATAATTCCAAAAAAGAATAAAACTAAATGTTATGCATAGTTAAACAGTCTGACAATCAAAAACTGCTATCAAATAAATACCAACAGTTGTTGCTATGGCAACAATGACGTCTTAAAATGGCTGCCAATTACCCTTCAAACTAATTTAATTCGGAAAAAACTTTGGTGGCCCCCAATTCTTTTTTCATTAAAACTTTCCTTGAAGTATGAGTAATCAATATCGATTGCCATAGCAACAACAGGTGGTATTTATTTGGTAACAGTTTTTGATTGTCAGACTGTTTAATTATGCATAACATTTAGTTTTATTCTTTTTTGGAATTGTTTATGCGCGTGTTTTGGACTCTCAAACTTGTATTTTCCATTTTTCAAGAAACTGTATGGAGCCACCTTAATTTGTACATTATACACAAAAGCGTTCATTTCTTGATTTGCACAGAAAGTGAAACAAAAAATATTTGAATGGTTTTTTGGTGAGATTTGGGGGAAGTCGAACCGTATGACGGCCTTAAATGCGTAGTAACTAGTTAGCACTGTGAAATATAAATGAAGTTTAATTTTCCACCTAACTTTAATACAGGCAGAGAATCTCAATCGTAGACACATACATTATACAGGTGTCGTCACGTTTCTCATCTTTATAAACTTGCGGAAAATATACACATATCGCTATACGGTCAGGTCTATATCTTTGCGTTTCGACAAGCGACAAAGCGACACCGCACAAGCGCAAGCATTAATAAATTGACTTAAAACCAACCTTAAGTCCTAAATGCATTTGAAGATTTCAGCTGGAATGGTTTATGTTACCCCCTGTGTTTGAACTATAAAAGAATGCAAGAAAAGTGATGACATAAACCTTATTTCGTTAAAACTTGAGCGGTGAAGTTGATCGCCGTTAAACCATTCGTCGCTTAAATGCGATGAACTCGTATTTATATTTTTTATACTTACCCGAATGGATGGTTGGGTAACCGGTGGGCTGCCGACGTGATTTTTTCTTACTTGGCTCGACGGTGAACCTGATCGTATCACCGTCGGCAGGCACCTGTACCCTTCAAATATCAGTAAGTTTCGTACTGTACTGATGGAGAGAAAATAAAGGTTACGATACACTGTGCACCATAGGCCAATGGGTGGGATGGTGGGTGCGAACAGTTGTCCACTCTGCGATAACTCGTGCGTTTGCGAGAATATGCTCATGCCTTTCATGTAATACGAGCTTAGCCAGGCTATCACGTGCTGTCAACGTGCACACCATGCATGCCCAGCTGTGTTCCAAGCATTAGAACCCAGGACCACTTGCGTCCCCGCTCCGGTGGTTTAACCTTGGTTATTTCATAACCCCATTAAGTGATTTTGGGCGGTCTAATCGTGAAAGTGGGGTTCATTGACTCCTGACCCCCCGTTATTTCGAGCGCTGCATGGAGTACAATTTAGTCCAATGATAAGCTCTGTGCATCATGTTCCAATTTTCTCCCATCTCTAGGAAAATGTATACTCAAACACGTCGACTCGGTTCTTACTAGCTCGTACCATCACCCCGACACGGCGTTCGTGTTCAAAAATGAATGGGTGTGGCAAGTATCATTTTCAGCGGGACAGATGGTCAGTGGTTCTCCGCTAAAGGTCACGGCCATGTACAGCCCAAACTTGGACAACAAGTATCCATTTCGTTCCGTATTCTACGATGAACTATACGGAGAATATATCTTTTTCTACGATAATGGGTTTCTGATGATGGACGAGAATACGCGATACACATGGACCTCTAGTTACAATTCTTGGTCGCTTTACCCATTTCTCACAAGTGCACCCGACGCGGCAATGGCCGATCTTGACTACAGATACTTCTTTGTCGGTACGAACCTCTACGTTATTGATACGGAAGACACGCTACTTTCTGGTTATCCCAAATCGATACAGACTGCCTTTCCCGGTGTTCCGAGCCATCTGGATGCTGCCTATTATAATTTCCAGACTGATGCGTATGTTTTCATCAAAGCAAATTCGTATTACGTAAAGGATACAGCATCCGGGAATTACTATGGAGCTGGGGTAATAAACGATCTTTTTAAAAATCTTTGTCCCACTTAAGTATTTGAATTTCTTAAAAGGACTAACAAACCACTTTTATATAAAGGTCTTCACTTCAAATATTATTTTATGTACTGTTTAATAAACGAGCAGGAGTGTTTTATCAGATATAAAGACACGAGGCGAAGCCAAGTGTTTTTATATCTGATAAAACACGAACTGCGAGTTTATTGAACGGCTTCAAAAACGAACCACTTGGTAAGTTCATTGGCGTAGTAAGTTTGAAAAATAATCTTGTCTAAGCCGAGAAAATTAAAGCTAAAGTTTATGTAAATCAGGAGGTATCTTTATCACATATAAAGACACGATACGGTCATGATTTTCTTTTGTGTTTTCCTCATGAATTATTAATGAGTTTTTGAAGTGCATCTAAATTAGCCTTTCTGACTTCGTTATGAAGCAAAGATTCTTTTGAATTGCAGACACACAAACGAGGCCAGAAAGGCTTATTAAGATGCACACAAAAGAATATTCAAATTAATCGCTATTATGAAAGTGGTGTATAAGGGCCCGTTCGTATGAGGCCCGCTAGCTCGCTTACCTGACTGATTTAATGTCACGAAAATCTTTCTTTGACTGTAGTAAATTGTGTTAAGCTCTAATCAAACGAGAACGCAAGTCATCGCAAGTTGGCAGTCACGCTATCTCAGCCAGCCACTCTGAATAATTTCCCGAAAATATCATGTACCGTGACAAAGTTAAAACTTGTTTAAAACACCCATGAAACATTTATTTCGTTAATTTGGGTCTTCGAACGACCGCCACAGAAATTCGTGACTGCCAACTTGCGATGACTTGCGTTCTCGTTTGATTAGGGCTTTAAGTAAGAATGTCTTGTGTGTGCTTTATTGCAGAAAATACGAAGCCAATTTTGCATTGGTATACCATTTTGCATCTCTCAATTGCAAATAGTCGTAATACATTTTTCGATCGTGACATAAAATCAGTCCCCGGTACACAATCTAGCCCGTCTCATATGAGTCAGCTCTACAAAACCACGAAGGAGCGAGGTCTTTGTAAAACAAAAAAAGCCCAAAGGCAATAATATCCCGTATACAGACCGAGATCTTAAGTATAGGTCAAAATCGTTGGGAGAGGTGATTATTCAACTGTATACTCGGCCTTTACCGAGGCGAATAATAACCGCGATAATAGTCATATTCAAAAATCTTTAATAATTTATGAAACACAAAGAAAATCCATGTTTCGTGTGATAAAAACTCCTCCTAAATCCTGATTTACATAAACTTTAGCTTTGATTTTCTCGGCTCATAGTTATAGATAACGTTTTTTAAAATTGCTGCGCCAATGAACTTACCAAATAGGTCGTTTTTGAAGTTACTTAAAACATCCGCAGTACGTGTTTTATCACATTTAAAACACGAGGTGATATGTACAAAACCCTCCAAAATAGTGCGAAAATTAAGTGTCTTATTTGAAAGAACACTTAAATGACAAAGTAACATCTGTTGCGGATTTTCTTTTCGCCTAATTCTTCTATTTTCGTTGAAATCAATTCAGTTTCCACTGCATGTGATTTTCAGCAACTGCAATGCCAAAAATGTCTGAAAATGTGTGACAGAGTGACATTGTAATAGCGTAGCCTATTACATTTTAGGTAAAAGAAGCGGCAATTTGTGGAACACAAAGCAATGAAGCCCCGAGTCAACAGGTCGCCCCTTTGAATATGTTTGGAAAATGATAATTCTGAGCGGAAAGGAATTTCATTTATTTTGCGACAATGATCCAAATTGGATCGAAAATTAAGTTTAGAATCCATATTTAAATCTAGTTTTATTATCGAAAAGTGATTACAATACGACATTTTTCTTGGAATCCTATCCTACACCACCCCCATGCCATTTTTACGTCATTCATGTATTTTATAATAATTTCTAAAAGGCTTGAATAATTCATGAGGAAAACACAAAGAAAATTCATATTTAATGAGAATGAGGGTGATATAGATTCCTCTTGATTTATATAAAGTTTAGCTTTGATTTTCTCGGCTCATAGTTATAGATAATGTTTTTTTAAATTACCACGCCAATGAACTTACCAAATAGGTCGTTTTTCAAGTTACTTATAAAACATCCGCAGTACGTGTTTTATCACATTTAAAACACGAGGTGATATGTACAAAACCCTCCAAAATAGTGCGAAAATTAAGTGTCTTATTGAAAGAACACTTAAATGACAAAGTGACATCTGTTACGGATTTTTTTTTCGCCTAATTCTTCTATTTTCGTTGAAATCAATTCAGTTTCCACTGCATGTGATTTTCAGCAACTGCAATGCCAAAAATGTCTGAAAATGTGTGACAGAGTGACATTGTAATAGCGTAGCCTATTACATTTTAGGTAAAAGAAGCGACAATTTGTGGAACCCAAAGCAATGAAGGCCTGCGTCAACAGGTCGCCCCTTTGAATATGTTTGGAAAATGATAATTCTGAGAAAGGAATTTCATTTATTTTGCGACAATGATCCAAATTGGATCGAAAATTAAGTTTAGAATCTATATTTAAATCTAGTTTTATTATCGAAAAGTGATTACAATACACATGTTAATTGGAATCCTATCCTACGCCATCCCATGCCATTTTTACGTCATTCATGTATTTTATAATAATTCTAAAACTCATTAATAATTCATGAGGAGAACACAATGAAAATCCATGTTTAATGAGGGTGATATAGATTCCTCGTGATTTACATAAACTTTAGCTTTGATTTGCTCGGCTTATAGTTTTCAAATTAGCAACACATGTATAAAATGATTTAAAGTAACCCATTTTTTGTGTGTCTGTGCTTTTCACACATTTTCATGCTGTGCTTAATAGCGGTAGTCACATGTACGCATTGCGTACCTATTTTTTAAAATTGCTACGCCAATGAACTTACCAAATAGGTCGTTTTTGAAGTTACTTATAAAACATCCGCAGTACGTGTTTTATCACATTTAAAACACGAGGTGATATGTACAAAACCCTCCAAAATAGTGCGAAAATTAAGTGTCTTACTTGAAAGAACACTTAAATGACAAAGTAACATCTGTTGCGGATTTTCTTTTCGCCTAATTCTTCTATTTTCGTTTAAATCATTCAGTTTCCAATGCATGTGATTTTCAGCAACTGCAATGCCAAAAATGTCTGAAAATGTGTGATAAACATTTAAAAGTGTAGCCTACTACATTTTAGGTAAAAGAAACGAGAATTTGTTAAAACACCACGTTTATTATTAATGCTGAACTTTCGACCTTTTGACTTGTAATAGCGTAGCCTATTACATTTTAGGTAAAAGAAGCGACAATTTGTGGAACACAAAGCAATGAAGGCCTGCGTCAACAGGTCGCCCCTTTGAATATGTTTGGAAAATGATAATCCTGAGAAAGGAATTTCATTTATTTTGGGACAATGATCCAAATTGGATCGAGAATTAAGTTTAGAATCTATATTTAAATCTAGTTTTATTATCGAAAAGTGATTACAATACACATCTTTCTTGTAACCCTATCCTACGCCACCCCATGCCATTTTTACGTCATTCATGTATTTTATAATAATTTCTAAAACGCTTGAATAATTTATGAGAAAAACACAAAGAAAATTCATGTTTAATGTACTATTTACAGAATGAGTGGCCGTTACGCGTATCGGGGTATACAGACACGAGGCGAAGCCAAGTATCCCAATACAGAACGGACACGAATTCTGTAAATTACTTCTAAAACGATCTATTTGATAAATTCATTGGTGTAGTAATTTTTCTAACGTTGTCTAAGTCGAACAAATCAAAGCTAAAGTTTATGTACATCAAGAGGAATCTATATCACCCTCATTCTTATGTCATATAAAATTATGTAAATACCTTATATAAATATAATTCGAATATTAAAACTGTCAATGGCTTACCTAGTGATGAAAAGACTTATGAGAATAGCGAATAATGATTGTTTTTATACTCTTGAAACTTTTTTATATAATCACATTTTTAACTGTAAATATAATTTTTAGTAAATATTATTGTATTAGTTTAGGTAGTTTTTAGTATTTGTAGCGCATGTAATTGTTATTTTATCTAGCACACGGCCCTTTGAAAAACAACTGTAATTTAGTTGAATAGGCTACCGTGTATAAATATTTTTAAATAAATATTTTTAAATAAATAAATAAATAAATAAATAAATAAATAAATTGATAAATCTAATATAAACATTTATTTTTATATTAGATTTATCAATGCAACACAGCTAGGAGCCTTATGAACCCGCCATCGTTTTGCTTTTAATTGGTAGATATCGTAGTAAGGGACCGGTCAATAAATATGGGGGGGGGGGGGAGGGGCTGGAGGACAAACTTTTTTTTATATGAATATTAATTTCAATACCCCCCCCCCCCCACCCTTAAAATGTTTAACAATTTCAGGGCCCTCCCTCTGCTTATATATATTGAAAGGTCCCCAGATATAAGCCGTCCGCTTATAAGCCCATTCAACTTCTTACAAAATTGTATATTCTAGAGCTTATAAAAACCATTACCACACGACAGTTTCAAAAAATAAAGAATAATACAAACTCTGAAAAAATCATCTTATAGAACTCAAGATATTTGAGTTAATACAATAAGACGAGAGAGATTAGAGTGATATTTCAACTTTATTCCAAAGTCATTGTCAAACCAATACTGGAATAAAGTCGAAATATCACTCTAATCTCTCGCATCTTATTGTATTAACTTGAATCTTGAGTTCTATAACATGATTTTTTTGGGAGTTCA
The DNA here is from genome assembly GCA_964035015.1 of Corallium rubrum. NCBI lineage: Eukaryota > Metazoa > Cnidaria > Anthozoa > Scleralcyonacea > Coralliidae > Corallium > Corallium rubrum. Next base: position 3,388,012 of record OZ036002.1, read on the forward strand.
TTTTATTCTTTACCTAGAGCTTATATCTGCAGTTTTCGATAGACATTGATATTTAAAAAAAGTATATATGTATAAAAAAGTTCAGATTTATTCCAGTTTAAAAATCATGACATTTATCATTTGATAAAAATACTTTTAACATATTTTTCATGATTTTTCTTCTGGTGTTGATCTACCTAGGTTTTATGTTTATAGTTGGTGTATTGTTCATTATGAAAGTCAGTTATTATATTAAATATATTGAAATGTTTGCATGTTGTAAGAAGTGTCCATCCCTTCTGCATGCTGTTGAAAAACTGAAGACCCCCCTTTTTTTACCAAAAAATCTCGGGACCCCCCTATTTCCCCTCCACCCCCCACCCACCCCCCACCCACCCCCACTCCATATTTAATGACCGGTCCCTAAATTTAATCATATCCATGATTTAATGTATTTAATGTATGTTTTATATCCTTATGTATTTTTAAAGTAACTGAAACCCTAGCAGTAATTGGCACTAGCTGTAGTTTTAATCTCCTTACCGTTTTTTTCTTGTAATATGAAACTATACTATTATATATAAATAACGAAACGTCAATAAATATATTTTGTTTTTAAATGGCTTTTAATGTCTGTATTTATGTTTGTAATGTGTATGGCAAAGTTATTAAAATAAAAAAATAAAATAAAATTGTGTATACTATATTGATTGTTAATTAGGACCCATTTTGTACCATTTTAGTTGGGTCGTTGATACGCTACCCGTCAAAATAATTTTTTATCACCATCAGTAAATGTCTGTAAGTTATAAATACCAACTTAATCTGGCATACCCAAGAAGGCGGCTGTCGTGTGAAAATCCTAAGCTCAAGCCTTGAATGCACGAAAGTTTTAACCAATAGGAAAGCGGAAATCTTTAGTGGTTTACCAGGCTAGGCCAACTTAGCGAAGCGAGAGTTTTTCGTGAGAATTACGTTCGAATTAACAGAAAAGGTGAATATATTGAAGATATAGAAGTAGGATGCTGCGAAAGCGGTGTTTTGGAGGGAGGGAGGGAGGGAGGGAGGGAGGGAGAGAAACAAACAAACAAACAAACAAACAAACAAACAAACAAACAAACAAACAAACAAACAAACAAACAAACAAACAAACAAACAAACAAACAAACAAACAAACAAACGAACGAACGAACGAACGAACGAACGAACGAACGAACGAACGAACGAACGAACGAACGAACGAACGAACGAACGAACGAACGAACGAACGAACGAACGAACGAACGAACGAACGAACGAACGAACGAACGAACGAACGAACGAACGAACGAACGAACGAACGAACGAACGAACGAACGAACGAACGAACGAACGAACGAACGAACGAACGAACGAACGAACGAACGAACGAACGAACGAACGAACGAACGAACGAACGAACGAACGAACGAACGAACGAACGAACGAACGAACGAACGAACGAACGAACGAACGAACGAACGAACGAACGAACGAACGAACGAACGAACGAACGAACGAACGAACGAACGAACGAACGAACGAACGAACGAACGAACGAACGAACGAACGAACGAACGAACGAACGAACGAACGAACGAACGAACGAACGAACGAACGAACGAACGAACGAACGAACCAACCAACCAACCAACCAACCAACCAACCAACCAAACAAACAAACAAACAAACAAACAAACAAACAAACAAACAAACAAACAAACAAACAAACAAACAAACAAACAAACAAGAAAAGAAGGAAGGAAGAAAGAAAGAAAGAAAGAAAGAAAGAAAGAAAGAAAGAAAGAAAGAAAGAAAGAAAGAAAGAAAGAAAGAAAGAAAGAAAGAAAGAAAGAAAGAAAGAAAGAAAGAAAGAAAGAAAGAAAGAAAGAAAGAAAGAAAGAAAGAAAGAAAGAAAGAAAGAAAGAAAGAAAGAAAGAAAGAAAGAAAGAAAGAAAGAAAGAAAGAAAGAAAGAAAGAAAGAAAGATTCTGTGGCAAGATTCCAGTGTGTGAAGGAAAGTAAAGGAAGGAGATCGATATTCAAAGACGCCAAGAGACATGCCATTACTATAAAGTAAATCAAATTAATGTGATTGTTGATGCCCTCGGTGGGTACTCGAAGGAACTACAAGATAACCTCGTGTGCCTCCTCGGAAAACAAGAAGCAATTAGAGTTTTAAAGATGATGCAAAGGTCTGTCTTGTTCGGATCGATAAGGATCAAGAACTTGTTCAAAACAACTGTCGCCGCAACTGTTTCTTAAATTTTTTCTATTTTATCTTATTTTATGACAATAACAAAAAAAAAATTATTATGATTTTTAATTATGTAAATATTATATGATTTGTAAATAGTTTTCTTCGGTTTGTGTGGATAACAGATATAGGCTACCCATTAGGGCCCTATATATCTGTTTTTTTATATATTGTTAATTAAGCTGAACTGTTTAATTAAATGGATTATAAAAAGAAAGAAAGAAAGAAAGAAAGAAAGAAAGAAAGAAAGAAAGAAAGAAAGAAAGAAAGAAAGAAAGAAAGAAAGAAAGAAAGAAAGAAAGAAAGAAAGAAAGAAAGAAAGAAAGAAAGAAAGAAAGAAAGAAAGAAAGAAAGAAAGAAAGAAAGAAAGAAAGAAAGAAAGAAAGAAAGAAAGAAAAAGAAAGAAAGAAAGAAAGAAAGAAAGAAGCAGACAAGGAGGGAAAGAGAGTGTTAGAAGAAGGAAAGAAAGAGGTCCAGGAAAGAAGAGAGTGAATGCAGGCATTATGCATGAAAAAGTTACCGTGAGGAAGAAGACTAGGAACTAAGTCACACAACACGTGACCACAGGACGTGACCATTTATTCCAATATGGCCGTCGTTTCTTCTCTTATATGCAGTAGTGTTACTATTTGAGGCGCTGTTTTACCAGATGGATGGCCAGAGACGGCGTTCTACAAGACATCATAAAAAGGAGAAAGATGTAAATCATTCCAGAACTCGGAATTCCCAACGCGAAAGACACCGTCGACGCCAACGATCTCCATATGACCATATAGATTCTACACAACCGACTACCAGCCGTGTTGGTAATACTTCGATTGCAAGTGGTCATAGAGGTATGGGAATTGTTGACTCAACTGTACAGTGCTGGGCAGCTTTTATTTGAAAGGAAGCTTGGTCTCAAAATAGAAAATTGGGAGTTGATACTGAAATGAATCACTCATGTAATCACAGTAAAAACTCGGCCCTCCTAACCAGGCTGAAAATCGCCATGTAATCGGCCCCTACATAAATGTATGGCATTGAGGGTTATTAGTGATTAAGCCGAGGGAGTGTTTGAGGGGGTCTGGAGGATCGAGGGACTTCTGTAAACACTCCTGAGACTTGAGCCGTTGAGGGGCATTCAATCACTATTAAGGCCTGCACTGAGGCACTCGGGGTGGTACTCTCATATATAAGGGATACAAGTACCATATTTTCTGGATGATAACCCACAGGTTATCTCCTACTTTTGCTATGAAACATAATTAGTGCGGGTAATATGGTGGTGCAGGTAATCTGTTGAATTCTTAAGACGACTTCATCACCAAGACTGGAGACCAAGGATTCTACAGTGGAGCCTCGCTATAGCGCGGTAGTTGGGGTCCCTAGTGGAGATCGCGTTATAGATGAAGCGCGTTATTGCGAGTTATTGGGTAAATCTCGTTCCCAGTACTCTTTCCACTTGGTACTGGTGCAATATTGTGGAAAGAGTACTGGGAACAAGCTTGGATACTGCCAGAAGCACTTTCTGTTGGATACTTCTAACGTCTGTAATAAAATCAACACACATTTTCTGTTACGTTATTCATCTTGTTATATTACCTAGTGAATATCAGACTATCAGTATTAAATGCATACAAAACCAATATTTAAATATGCAACTTTTTCGTGCTTCGACTTTAGCCTGATGTAACAAATTTCTAAGATGAAAAATAGTTTCAGCGGCAGAGTTCTCCTGTGATTCTGCCCACTTCAGCATTGTCTCTATGCTCTGCACCACAGACTTCATTGACGGGATCAGCTCTGCCTCCTCTTCATCTTCACTGTCACTTTCTGGTACTGGTTCATCTACTACGCTACTGATGATGTCGTCCTCTGTCATTTGAGAAGAAATCGCTTCATTCTCGTCAACGTTAAGCCATGCGTTCACCTCTTCTGCGGAAAACGATTCACCAAATACTTGCACTAAGTTAGACATGTCATCTGCGTTGAATCCACCAGAGTCGCGATCATTCAAGAAGCTCAGCAATTGTTAAGATCATTCAAATTGTCTCTAGTAATCATAATAACCAGGCAAAGAGAAATTTTTGGGGTCCAAGGATAAACCGCGTTATACCGAGTCGCGCGTTATAACGATGCGCACTATAGCGAGGCTCCACTGTACTTTCATCTTGCGATGTAAGAGCTTGTTATCAAAACACTATTATTAATGCTGATTTATTTTTCCAACAGTGACATTTTATTGCTGTGTGGGTTATACACTGTGTGGGTTATCGCCCAGAAAATACAGTATGTGCTGCCCTATAAGGTTGGTTTTTGAGCTCTGGGGCCTGGGATAGGGTATACAAATTATCTATTTTGGTCTAGAATAGGATGCATATTTTGGTCTGAGATAAGGTATGGATGCCAATGTGATGCCAGTGCTTGGATAGAGTCAGGCTTCGAAATAAGTGCCGGTCACCGGTCACTGACCAGTAAAATTTTACAGTTTGACCAGCAAATACCATCGCTTGGCGGACATGCATGACCGGTCAATTTTTGAATCCAAGTGAGAGCGAATGTGTCAAATTGTAATACGATATGCTGGTGTTGTGGCCATCTATATTATAATACCTTTATCTGTCTGTGTGTGCGTGTTTGTTTGTCTCACCGTCATTACATGTACCTAAAAACTCGAAAACGGTTACCCGTTGTATATTATTGTTTCTAAACTCACGAGCCACGCGAACGACGAGCGCAAATAAGTATAACTAAAAATGACCGGTAAAAATTCCGCTGTGACCGGCAAATTTATTGAGCCGCCGGTCATAGTGACCGGTATACGTTTCAAATTTATTTCGAAGCCTGGATAGAGTATTGATTTTTTTTTAGTTTAGGTATGAACAATTGCCTTTTTATGTCTGGGATAGTGCCCACCCAAAAATTGCCAGAGTGCCCCTGAGGGTATGTGCTAAACGTCGCATAATAGATGAATTTAATTCAGACAAGTTTACTTGTTTAAATTTTATTTGATGAAACTGCAATGTATATTAATTATAGAGGATGATTCAGCATTGCAACAATCTTGACAGGGTTGCTCAGACCTCATTCAGTAGGAGCAAGCCTCGAAATTAGTGCTGGTGCAGTGGTGTAGCCAAGGGGGGGTGAGGGGAGTGGTCACCCCCCCTCCCCAATGGTCTCCAAGACTGTTCTTGTGAAAAGTTTAAATCTGTTGAGAAACTTGGAGGGGTGAGGGGGGGGGGTGTGTGTGTGGTGTGGTTTACATTGTTTTAAGACCAAGTGAGTAGACTAGTAATGTGTTACTGTATATATTTAGCAGGCATACATATGCTATAAATGCATATGCTATAAATTACAATACTAAGGCAGGGGTTTCATTAGAAGCCGGCGAACTCCGGCGGTTACTTTCCAAATCATCGCCGGCTACTTTCATAATCATTGTTTTAAATTTTAATTGTAAATACCGTATATGTGTTCACTTTTTGAGCCGTTCCATTTTCTCTTGGAAACGTAAATGAACTTGAATGTGAAGAAAGCTGGTTTCTGTGGAAATTTGTAATTTCTTGCTTGATAATTTTCTGTATTAAATCTGTATTAGGGACCTTAAGATCTAGGACGGCAACCTCAACGACGATGTCATTTAAACAAAAGAATTATATTTGCAAAACAACGAGAATAAATAATTTTTACTCCCTAGAGTAATGCCAACACCGTCCCCGTTCTTTATACAACACCACTTAGAACATTTTCACGTCTTCAGGACGACGTCAACAGCTAAAAGATGAGAACTGTTGCTTAAGATTGACTTCAAATCTTCAATACAGACACTACAATAATTTTAGCAAAATGCTGGAAATGGTGTTTCCGAGGTTCTAGACTTCAAAAATTTCCCGGGTGCGCCACCCCAACAAATGCGGTCCTAAATTGCTACCTCCATGTTCAGCCGCCTACTTTCTAAAATGAGCCTGCTACTTTCAAAATTAATGAAACCCCTGTACAAAATGCCTCCAACTTCTTTTTACATTTACGACTTGTTTATTAATAAATGTAAAGATACTCTGATGTGTATCATTCTATGTTGTGGTTTAATTTCAACAAAATTATGTAATTTTTGGCTTTTAGATTACTCTTAAATACTTGCCTCAAAATGCAGGAAATGGTATTTCAGAGACCCTAGAAATCCAAAATTTTCCAGTCATTTTTTTCAGACCGGTAAAATTATAAAGTTTGTCCGGAAAATGTCGTTGCTTACCTGTCATGGATGATTGATGATTTTTCCTCGAAAAAAAGCCAGTGGAATTGAGTTTTGTTTTTTTTCCCCAAAAATGTTGAAATGTTTTTATAATCGTTGCAGACATTCAGTTTGGGGAAAAATTGGGTGTCTCCCTCGCATTTTTCACCTTAACACAACTCAAGCAGATGTCTCGCACTACGCACCTTGAAACTGCACTAGCAGATGTCAAACTCCGAAAGCTAACTACGCATATTCGTCCAAATTATATAACACCTGCATTTCAGACGATACTTCATTGTACATAGCAGCAGTCCAAATCTTATTCTTTGTTCGTCTTTTTCTTGCCAAAGAAATAACATATTTTTTTGAGAATTGTCATGTTGTTCAATAAGTAAACTAACATACACCAGCTACACAAGTGCACATTGCACTTAAATGTTAATCAGAGCCAATAAGTGAAAAAAACAAATATGACCAGTACAAATCTTCCGTGACTGACAAATTTCGTTTCTTACCGGTCAAATAGGAGAGAGACTCTCTTCTGTTAACAGCCGTGTTTACATCACCCTTTCTTTAGCAGTGTGCAAATCTGCTGGCATTGCCTGGTGATTTACCGTACTTTATGAGGGATGATTTCCTCATATTTAGCTCAGAGATTCGAATTAGCGCTTAATCATTGCCCTTCAATTAACCATTACTCTTCTCTCTGAGATGGTTTGTTCATTAATTTTATGGATTTTTATTTTCTTTGTGCGGTTTATGTTACATGTACGTTGTGAGACGATATATGCTTACGTTGAAAAACATTACGCAATGTTCTGAAAAATTACTCCAGATTTAAAACGTTACACTGCTTTCTTACTTTTACTTAACGTTCTGATAAGTTTATGCTACATTCTGAAAAGTTACGTTTCGTTCAGAACAGTTACTGTTTGCTACGTTCTTATAAGTTTCACTACACGTTCTGTAAGTTACGTTCTACGTTCCAAGAAGTTACGCTATACATAAGTTGTTCTTCGTTCAGAGAAGTTGCGCTACGTTTAAAGAAGCTTAGATACATTCAAAATATAGTAAAGTTAGATATACTGCCGAAACATAGAACGTAGCTAGGAGTCTAGCGTTTCGAGCGAAGGCCCTTCGTCAGAGAGGAAGGGCCTTCGCTCGAAACGTTAGACTCCTACGTTCTCTGTTTCAGCAGTATATCTAACCTTACTATTTTCGATTAGTTTCAGAAATTACAGCTGGATGTTACTTGCTCCGCTATCTGAGTTCTAGTGGCTCAATGGTTAGAGCGTCTGGCTAGCATTCAGAAAGTTGTGGGTTCGAGTCCCGCTTAGAGCTCAGTTTTTCTGAGTATTACTAACTAACACAGCTTGTACAGCAAGCAACTGACAATTATTACTAACATCAAGCTGTAATTTCTGAAACTAACTAACATTGTTTAACTGGAAACTTGCATGCTGTTACAACGCGACTTGTAGACCAACAAGTACCTGTAACCGAGCGGTTAAGACTCGTTCCTGGAGGACTGGGCACAGTCTAAGGTATAAATACCTTAATTAACCTTGCTCCGCTATCTGAGTTCTAGTGGCTCAATGGTTAGAGCGTCTGGCTAGCATTCAGAAGGTTGTGGGTTCGAGTCCCGCTTAGAGCTCAGAGTTTTTCTGAGTATTACTAACTAACACAGCTTGTACAGCAAACAACTGACAATTATATTTCGATTGTTGTTTCTACACTGCCTACGCAGCACGCTACTGTTATTACACTATTTAGATACATTCAGAAGAGTTGTGATACGCTTCTAAGAAGTCACTCTAAAGTATATCCTGAAATGCTACCTTACGTTCTAAGAAGTTCACGTTATGTTGTGTTTTGAGTTGTGAGATGATACTACCTTAGTCGTTATACGCTACATTTTTTCAGAAATGAAGTTCGCAATTTTTTGTAGAACTGCTTCGCAGTTTTTTAGAAGTTTTTATAATTGCTTCGCAATTTGCGAAGCGTTAATTCGGACCTTGTAATTAGACTAGAGACTATGTTTAGCAATTTTTATCCATTGTTTTTATTTTTTAGAAATTCCTGGATATTTCTATGATTCTGTGAAGAACAGGTATTTCAGGTTAAACAATGACCAGCCAGAAAGAGTTGTTGCTCAAAATCAGGTTACAGCAATACCGAAAGGACCTAAAGATGATTCATCATTTAAGGTAAAATTAAAGCTTTATACTTACTGTATTCATTATTGTTATATAGCTAGAGTTTCGCTGGAGACAACGATGACTGTCATTGGTTGGTTTGTGGTCACATGACCTTAGCTAAATTTCAATGTAGACCGAGCGGGCAACAATTATTGCCTGCTCGGGCAATAAGTTCTCAATTGTTGCCCGCTAGAACTTTGAACTCCTCACGGTATGCCGCATCGTATAAACAAAAGGTTGTTTGGTACGAAAAAAGGAATATTTACAGGTCTTTAAAGCATGTGTGAAGATTAACTGGAGAAATGTATTGCTGTTCTTTTGTTCTGAGACTCATATTTGTATGGTTGAAGTGAAATTATGGAACCAGGCGAAATGTTTTGGTATAAGTGTTTCAGTTCGTCTTTTGTGTACTTTCCCTTGATAAACATTGAAATTATTCAGCGAAACTCAAGCTATATAACAAAGCACTTAGTGGGAAAAGCTCCCGAGGGTAAAGCTCCTGAGGGAAACAGTTAGTTTTGTTTTCCCGAGAGTCTAAATGTTTCCCGAAACGAAGTCGAGGGAAACATCGAGACTCGAGGGAAAACAAAACTGTTTCCCGAGGGATCAGACATTAAGTGTATATTATAGCATATTATAAATTTGTATCTACTGTACATGTACTGTGGTATATTGGTTTTCTCTGTATGAACGACGGGCATAAATGATGTTGAAAACGCTCACGTTCATTCAGCTTCTCAGGTTTTATTTCAGTCAGTCTCAACGTTTGCACTACAAATCCTATGTTTTTTGTTTTTCGATTTTTTGTATTTTTCGCGGGAAAATGACGTCACATGTTTGGCGCGAAAATTTTGCTTTAATATTTTTGCATGTTTTATAACTGCTTCAAAACAGCATGTTATGTAAACGCTAAAACCGAAAAAAAAATTGAAATATCGTTATTCAATCAAAAGTTATAACGTTTTGAAATTTGAATTTTCAGCCATTTTGTTTCTATAGATAGCTAAAACTGGCTGAAAATTGAAATTTCAAAACGTTATAACTTTTGATCGAATAACGATATTTCAATTTTTTCTTCGGTTTTAGAGTTCACATAACATGCTGTTTTTGAAGCACTATCAAACATGCAAAAATATTAAAATAAAATTTTCGCGCCAAACATGTGACGTCATTTTCCCTCTAAAAATACAAAAAATCGAAAAATAAAAAAACACAGGATTTGTAGGATTATGGATGTCTGCATGTTATGGTGCAAGAGTTGAGACTGACCGAAATAAAACCTGAGAAGTTGAATGAACGTGAGCGTTCTCAACATCATTTATGCCTACCGTGCTAGCGAGCTAGAGTCCTTCTGAGTAGTAAAATTGTCCGGTCATGGGATTAGTATAGGCAATAGCATGGTTTCGAGTGCAATTTGGAAAAAACATGCACGAGTGAATTTTTCAAAGACTATCAAGATTGCACGAGTCCGAAGGACGAGTGCTATTTGAGGTCTTTGGAAAACTCACGAGTGCGTGTTTTTTCAAAATTGCACTCGAAAAGATAATAGTACGTTTTCCCATTTTTAAAATATTTAAGCTAGAAACTTGAACGTTCTACCACAAATAGCATTTTACAGTATCTTCTGTTTGATATATGTTTCAAAGTTGTGCGTTATGTATTTTAAAAACAATATCCGAAATCCTACAACAGTTGTGAGAAGCCATTTAATATTACTTGACGAGCAATATATGGTGCGAAAATTTTGGACATTTTAAAAAGTTACACACAACAAAGAAACTTAAAATATACATCAAATGAAAGCTTATGAAATGCCTAACAACATACGTGCACGATGTATTTCCACCATATATAGTTTGGATGTTATTAGCCATCTTCTTCCATAAGCAAATATGTCGGGATTACCATCATAATCGAAATTGTGAAACTTTGGCCTGGGAGCCTCGTTTTCATGAAGCGTGACGTAATTATCGAAAAGGTGTATTGGTTAAATTATTGTTTTTCTCTATCCAGAGTGTCCGTCCATCAAGACTTCATCACATAAGAAGACGAGAATTATCTGCTCCATATGGTGGTATCAGTTTTAAACGGTAAATCAATTAAAATTACTTGCATCTCTTCCAACATCATTTACTGTATTTCTTGCAATAAATGTTGTATGCTTTACATCGGTGAAACTGGCAGACGTTTATCTGACAGGTTTGCTGAACATCTTCGTTCTGTGAGGAACAATGATGTTGGCAAGCCTGTTGCCCGACATTTTAATAGTGCCAACCATTGTATTTCGGACATGCAAGTTTGTGTCATCTCACCCATTTCCGGCGGTAATATCAGTCGCAAAAGACTAGAAAAGCGTCTCATTTTCAAAATTGCTACCATTCATCCTCACGGACTCAACGAACGTTTTTCTTTTATTTAACACCTCTGAAGACATTGTTTCTGTTTAGCTAGGACGGACACAAACGGCGTTTTCACTTTATATATTTATTTATTTATTTTTACTCTCAGCTTATTCTTTTTACACCCCCTCCTTCTTGCTCATCGACGGTATGAATAGCAAATGGCTTTCGCATCTCATTATCGATTTGTTATTGTTATTTTGATTTGATTGGCTAATTTTTCACATCTCATTATCAGCTTGTTATTGTCATTTTTATCTGATTGGCTTATTTTTGGTCACGTGATTACCTTTCGTGTATAAGCTCGTTGTTTGTTTACACTCTTTACGTTTCTCTCTGACGAAGGGCCTTCGCTCGAAACGTTGGACTCCTACGTTCTCTGTTTCGGCAGTATATCTAACCTTACTATATCTCGATTGTTGTTTCTACACTGCCTACGCAGCACGCTACTTTTATTACACTATTTAATTAAAATACATGTATAGACTTTTGATGAATCGAATGTTCATGTTGATCCACAATTTTCTGATTTAAAAATGTTACGACAAGGATGAATATCCCTTAATGTTCCCCATTATCCCTCACATACCTCCAAATATCCTTCCGATATCCCAATATGATTTACTGACGATTAATTTCAATACCACCAAACAGTTTACCGACAGGTCGATGTTTTTCCTATGGACGTCTCGTTTCACCAACAGATTAAAGTGCTTATAAACCCAAATAAGATATTACTGAATATGGATTCTATTTAATGTGTATAGTTGAATGCCAAAATCTTTTCTGATTTGAACTTTTATTTGTTGTTATATTGAAGTTTCTATTTCCAAAATGGTAATGAGGATGACGTCTATGTAGGCATAATTTGCATACGCAGTGTTCCGTTACAGCAGAAATATTACCCAATTCACATGTTAATGGAATACTTGCAGGGACGTAGCCAGACATGTGACTACAAAACTGATGCAATATGAATTGTGTCAGGAAATAAACTGTAAACCTCGCTGTAAACAGTGTATTCAATCTACTGAGTGTATGCATTTTGAGTATCTATGTGACGTTTGCGTGTTTTGAGTATTTTATATGACGTTTTTAACCTTTACGAGTCTGTAAAATCTTCCTCCAAAAGCCAGGAAATGGCATTTCAGCGACTCTCGATTTCAAAATTTCCCGGGGGAGCTTACCCCCGGACCCCTCTAAAAATTTATTCTGATTTCGGCTTTCCACCCCCCCCCCCCCTTCAAAATCCTGGCTACGTGCCTGAATACTTGAATAGTATATTCTATATTTTATCATTTTTTTCATTAAACTCTTCAAGCGGTTTATCATAAGAAAAGAAAAAAACACGCACAAATGCCTACATTGACGTCATCCTCATTAGCATTTTGGAAATACAAACCTCAATAGAACAACAAATAAAAGTTAAAATCAAAAAATATTTTGGCATTCAACTATACACGTTAAATAGAATCCGTATGCAGTAATAGCATATTTGGGTTTTGTAAAATACTTTATTCATAATTCAATCTTGAAACACAACTTCAATTCTCCACTTCCACGCTCTCACACGGTCACACCGTAAAACCACAAGAACTCCTCCTCTCCCCAGGCCACAGCCTCGCTCCTAGACACTGCAGGTTTATAAGCACTTTAAGCGTAAAGTGGTGTACGCCATTTGACCAGCTGTGTCCCGATAACCAACGTCACCTCCTTGGCTCCATTGCATAGATCATCAAGCCCCTAGCATCTAAGACAGTGGACATATTAACCCAGTAGTGCAAAGACGGCTACACAATGGTTTTTAAAGTATTCACCCAAAATGGTGTGTCGAAGTGGGATATCAGGTTTCTGAATCTAGTATCCCACTTTTGAATACTAAACATCTCAACTTGCGATATCTAAAATTAAGTATAACAGTTTGTGACAGGAACTGTAGTTGCTTAAGAACTGGGCACTTATATTTATAATAAGATTACGTTTTCCGCCTGGTGAATCTCTTGCCGACGTTCTAAAGAAACTGTAGTTGCGTTTTAAGATGTTACGCTACATTGTAAGACGTTACGTTACACTGTAAGACGTATACGTTACGCTACATTGTAAAGCCCGTTCTCCACTAGGCGAATTTGTTTGCGCGAAGCGAATTCTCCGGCAATATGATTGGCAAGTAAAACTAGCAGCACCAACCAATTACATTGCATGAATGGATATTTCGATTCCATTCGCGCGAACAAATTCGCCTAGTGGAGAACGGGCTTAAAGCCGGTTTTCCAAGAGGCGACTTTTTTCGCGCGAAGCGATTTTTTCTTTTGTCTCATGAGCTCTGAGCTGGAACTAATCAGAAATCTATTGAATTCGAACAAAAGAAAGTCGCTTCGCGCGAAAAGAATCGCCTAGTGGAAAATCGGCTTATAGTCCGTTTCAGCTTGCTTTTGAAATCCGATACGTATAATTGAAATGAACATTCCGAACTACGTTGCAATGTTCCGAACTACGTTGCGAGGTAGATACAAATTTAAGTCGGCAATTTGTTTCCGCTTAACCAAGTATCTATTATTATATTCTATACAACAAATAATCTTCTTCTCCGTGATTTTACCAAAGGAATTCAATTCAAAGCTTTTAAGCCAATCAGATAAAAATAACAATAATAAATTAATAATGAGATGCGAAAAAAATTAGCCAATCAAAGTAAACTAACAATAACAAATCAATAATGAGATGCGAAAGACATTTGCTATTCCTACCGTCGATGAGCAAAAAAGGAGGGGATGTAAAAAGAATGAGCGAGAGTAAAAAATAAATTAATTAATTAATTGAAAACATTGTCTATGTCCGCCCTTGCTAAACAAAAACAGCATCTTCAGAAGTGTTAAAAGGGGGAAAAAAGAAAGAAAACAAAATAAAGTGAAAACACTGTTTATATCCGCGCTTGTGCCCCTTACAGTACACAACTCTCTAATTTTGCATGTGCTGCAGTACTGTATTTATTCTGCGACTTTTTGCATTTTATGTTTTAGACAAGGTTTGGAACAATGGGCAAGGCAACTGGTTGAGAAGAAATGTATTTCTTGGAGTGAGGCTCAACCTTGTCCTGGTTTTAAAGGTCCTATTTCAAATTTAGCGGTAAGAGGTTTAAATAACTGGCATACTGTGGATTGCACCAGTGTTGTAATGGCTTGAGTAATGAAGGCCTGACATTCAGGTTACCTTAAGGGTGTTCAGACATATTTATTTTGACTCGTTGCTAGGGAAAACTTGATTTGACCACAGAGCTTCTAGAGCTTTACAAATTTGATCCCCATGCTAGAAATGCTAGATATTCTGCACGTAGTATATATGAATGAAGTTCTTTCGTTTGATGACGTCACACAGTGACGTCATTGAGATAAGAAAAAAACCTATAATTTCCGCCAACATAAAAGTTTTGCCAACTAAAGAAGTTTCACTAGAACCAGAATTGTTATGTGCAAAAAAGCACGTATGCGTTTCTCAATTGAGCAAATCTTAGTGACTTTATGGCCGTTTTAATGAAATTTTAAGGGATATTTTTAACAAAAAAAGAGTATCTTTGTCATTTTTGGTTTATTCATAAAATCCATGCGTACTTTTTGGGAGACATGTTTTCCCTAGGTGTAAACGAAAGAAAAGTAACGATTCGATAAATACTCGCGGAAATTATAGGAATCTTGTAAGCTCATGTTTTTGCGACTCAATGCCACAACATAGCCTGAAAGAATCAGGCGCGAGCCCTCCTCCTGCCTGATCGGAGCTTGTCAGCTAAATTGAGAGTTCAGCCGTGGTTCCAAGTCAAGAATGCTCGAAAAGTCGTTTTGTTCTACATACAAAGTTAAAAGTTGATGTCCACTGTCTTCGGAATGTTTGATTTATGGTTCATCAGCTCTGCCGATTTGTAAATTCCGGCATTCAATCCAAATATCTCGACGTGACGATCCCGCCTGGCGCCGTCCTTCGTTTATTTTTCCATCTATCGCCGTCTGTGTACCGAGGTCCGAAGTTCTTCAACTCTTCAGCGACATTCTACAGCAAAGGAATAGTTTTATTTTGTTTTGGTACTTTTCGTGTTTTTTTTTGGTTTTTTTATACCTTTTTGGTGTATAAGTACAAAAATATGTTTTTGTGAAAAGATTTCTCCGACCGGAAGTAATGTCCTTAGCAACCGGTTGCCTAGCAATGAAATACGTCCGAACACTCTTAAAGTTCCCCAAACCTAAATTTTTTATTGTTTTATTATTAAATTCCGGACATTTGCATATCAAACAAAATGAAATATCTCAAAAACAAAGTGAAAAAGCGAAAATCTTCCAAAGAAGTTATTTTATCATTTTAAAAGTTCTTCCAAATAAGACAATGAAAAATTTCGAGGTTAGAACGAAAACAAAACATTGAATAATTTGTAGTCCCAAGCGTGATCACAACGTCTTCGTTGCACACGTCAAATGAAGCGTTTTCACGTTTTCAAGACAACGTTGTGGCAAGGAACAGCAAAAGCTGTCAGTTTACTTGAGCGTTAATCTGTTGTACGTCACTTTTTCGAAGCTATGGCTGTTTTATAAAGGTCTTACAAATACATAAAACATACCATATACGGTGTCCTAATCCATGATTTCTTTTAAACACAGTAATTTAATTGCCGTCGCGTCGTATTAAGGTCCGTAATAACTCAGTACATCACTAGGATTAGTGGAACTGAATTTTAATAAAGCACGTACTGTTGTGTATGTATTTTACTTCAACAAATAGATTCCCAACGCATGAAAAATTGGACATAATTTAATGCTTACTCTGACTTAATTTTGGTAATTCTTTGGAAAAATCCTTAAAGATAAACCGGACCATTATATATATGTATAAAGCTGCATTTCCAAATTGAAATGTCTTATAACGTAGTGACTTATAACGTAGTGTATACGTTTTATAATGTAGCGTAACATTTTACAACGTAGCGTAATGTCTTAAGACGTAACGTGATGACTTACAATGTAGCGTAACAGCGTATAACGTAGCGTAACAACTTGTAACGTAGCGTAATGACTAATAACATAGCAAAACAACTTATAACGTAGCAAAACAGCTTATAACGTAGCATAGCAACTTATAACGTAGCATAGCAACTTATAACGTAGCGAAACAACTTATAACGTAGCGAAACAACTTATACCGTAGCATAGCAACTTATAACGTAGCAAAACAACTTATAACGTAGCAAAACAACTTATAACGTAGCAAAACAACTTATAACGTAGCAAAACAACTTATAACGTAGCAAAACAACTTATAACGTAGCGAAACAACTTATAACGTAGCAAAACAGCTTATAACGTAGCAAAACAGCTTATAACGTAGCATAGCAACTTATAACGTAGCATAGAAACTTATAACGTAGCGAAACAACTTATAACGTAGCGAAACAACTTATAACGTAGCGAAACAACTTATAACGTAGCGAAACAACTTATAACGTAGCAAAACAACTTATAACGTAGCAAAACAACTTATAACGTAGCATAGCAACTTATAACGTAGCATAGCAACTTATAACGTAGCGAAACAACTTATAACGTAGCGTAACAACTTATAACGTAGCGAAACAACTTATAACGTAGCGAAACAACTTATAACGTAGCGAAACAACTTATACCGTAGCATAGCAACTTATAACGTAGCGAAACAACTTATAACATAGCATGGCAACTTATAACGTAGCAAAACAACTTATAACATAGCATAGCAACTTATAACGTCGCGAAACAACTTATAACATAGCATGGCAACTTATAACGTAGTGTAACAACTTATAACGTAGCGAAACAACTTATAACGTAGCGAAACAACTTATAACGTAGCATAACAACTTATAACGTAGCGAAACAACTTATACCGTAGCGAAACAACTTATAACGTAGCGAAACAACTTATAACGTATAGCGAAACAACTTATAACGTAGCAAAACAACTTATAACGTAGCAAAACAACTTATAACGTAGCAAAACAACTTATACCGTAGCGAAACAACTTATAACGTAGCAAAACAACTTATAACGTAGCAAAACAACTTATAACGTAGCAAAACAACTTATAACGTAGCAAAACAACTTATAACGTAGCAAAACAGCTTATAACGTAGCATAGCAACTTATAACGTAGCATAGCAACTTATAACGTAGCGAAACAACTTATAACGTAGCGAAACAACTTATAACGTAGCGAAACAACTTATAACGTAGCGAAACAACTTATAACGTAGCGAAACAACTTATACCGTAGCATAGCAACTTATAACGTAGCGAAACAACTTATAACATAGCATGGCAACTTATAACGTAGCAAAACAACTTATAACATAGCATAGCAACTTATAACGTCGCGAAACAACTTATAACATAGCATGGCAACTTATAACGTAGCGTAACAACTTATAACGTAGCGAAACAACTTATAACGTAGCGAAACAACTTATAACGTAGCATAACAACTTATAACGTAGCGAAACAACTTATACCGTAGCGAAACAACTTATAACGTAGCGAAACAACTTATAACGTACAGCGAAACAACTTATAACGTAGCAAAACAACTTATAACGTAGCAAAACAACTTATACCGTAGCGAAACAACTTATAACGTAGCAAAACAACTTATAACGTAGCAAAACAACTTATAACGTAGCAAAACAACTTATAACGTAGCAAAACAACTTATAACGTAGCAAAACAACTTATAACGTAGCGAAACAACTTATAACGTAGCAAAACAGCTTATAACGTAGCAAAACAGCTTATAACGTAGCATAGCAACTTATAACGTAGCATAGAAACTTATAACGTAGCGAAACAACTTATAACGTAGCGAAACAACTTATAACGTAGCGAAACAACTTATAACGTAGCGAAACAACTTATAACGTAGCAAAACAACTTATAACGTAGCAAAACAGCTTATAACGTAGCATAGCAACTTATAACGTAGCATAGCAACTTATAACGTAGCGAAACAACTTATAACGTAGCGAAACAACTTATAACGTAGCGAAACAACTTATAACGTAGCGAAACAACTTATAACGTAGCGAAACAACTTATACCGTAGCATAGCAACTTATAACGTAGCGAAACAACTTATAACATAGCATGGCAACTTATAACGTAGCAAAACAACTTATAACATAGCATAGCAACTTATAACGTAGCGAAACAACTTATAACGTAGCATAGCAACTTATAACGTAGCGTAACAACTTATAACGTAGCGTAACAACTTATAACGTAGCGAAACAACTTATAACGTAGCATAACAACTTATAACGTAGCGAAACAACTTATACCGTAGCGAAACAACTTATAACGTAGCGAAACAACTTATAACGTATAGCGAAACAACTTATAACGTAGCAAAACAACTTATAACGTAGCAAAACAACTTATAACGTAGCAAAACAACTTATACCGTAGCGAAACAACTTATAACGTAGCAAAACAACTTATAACGTAGCGAAACAACTTATAACGTATAGCGAAACAACTTATACCGTAGCGAAACAACTTATAACGTAGCAAAACAACTTATACCGTAGCGAAACAACTTATAACGTATAGCGAAACAACTTATAACGTAGCGAAACAACTTATAACGTAGCGAAACAACTTATACCGTAGCGAAACAACTTATAACGTAGCGAAACAACTTATAACGTAGCGAAACAACTTATAACGTAGCGTAACAACTTATAACGTAGCGTAACAACTTATAACGTAGCGTAACAACTTATAACGTAGCGTAACAACTTATAACGTAGCGTAACAACTTATAACGTAGCGAAACAACTTATAACGTAGCGAAACAACTTATAACGTAGCGTAACAACTTATAACGTAGCGTAACAACTTATAACGTAGCGTAACAACTTATAACGTAGCGAAACAACTTATAACGTAGCGTAACAACTTATAACGTAGCGAAACAACTTATAACGTAGCGAAACAACTTATAACGTAGCGAAACAACTTATAACGTAGCAAAACAACTTATAACGTAGCGAAACAACTTATAACGTAGCGAAATAACTTATAACGTATAGCGAAACAACTTATAACGTAGCAAAACAACTTATAACGTAGCGAAACAACTTATACCGTAGCAAAACAACTTATAACGTAGCGAAACAACTTATAACGTAGCGAAACAACTTATAACGTAGCGAAACAACTTATAACGTAGCGAAACAACTTATAACGTATAGCGAAACAACTTATAACGTAGCGTAGCAACTTATAACGTTGCGAAACAACTTATAACGTAGCGAAACAACTTATAACGTAGCGAAACAACTTATAACGTAGCAAAACAACTTATAACGTAGCGAAACAACTTATAACGTAGCGAAATAACTTATAACGTATAGCGAAACAACTTATAACGTAGCAAAACAACTTATAACGTAGCGAAACAACTTATACCGTAGCAAAACAACTTATAACGTAGCGAAACAACTTATAACGTAGCGAAACAACTTATAACGTAGCGAAACAACTTATAACGTGGCGAAACAACTTATAACGTATAGCGAAACAACTTATAACGTAGCGTAGCAACTTATAACGTAGCGTAGCAACTTATAAGGTAGCGTAGCGTAGCAACTTATAACGTATAGCATAGCAACTTATAAGGTAGCGTAGCGTAGCCGCTTATAACGTAGCATAGCAACTTATAACGTAGCGAAACAACTTATAACGTAGCGAAACAACTTATAACGTAGCGAAACAACTTATAACGTAGCGAAACAACTTATAACGTAGCGAAACAACTTATAACGTAGCAAAACAACTTATAACGTAGCAAAACAGCTTATAACGTAGCATAGCAACTTATAACGTAGCATAGCAACTTATAACGTAGCGAAACAACTTATAACGTAGCGAAACAACTTATAACGTAGCGAAACAACTTATAACGTAGCGAAACAACTTATAACGTAGCGAAACAACTTATACCGTAGCATAGCAACTTATAACGTAGCGAAACAACTTATAACATAGCATGGCAACTTATAACGTAGCAAAACAACTTATAACATAGCATAGCAACTTATAACGTCGCGAAACAACTTATAACATAGCATGGCAACTTATAACGTAGCGTAACAACTTATAACGTAGCGAAACAACTTATAACGTAGCGAAACAACTTATAACGTAGCATAACAACTTATAACGTAGCGAAACAACTTATACCGTAGCGAAACAACTTATAACGTAGCGAAACAACTTATAACGTATAGCGAAACAACTTATAACGTAGCAAAACAACTTATAACGTAGCAAAACAACTTATAACGTAGCAAAACAACTTATACCGTAGCGAAACAACTTATAACGTAGCAAAACAACTTATAACGTAGCGAAACAACTTATAACGTAGCGAAATAACTTATAACGTATAGCGAAACAACTTATAACGTAGCGAAACAACTTATAACGTAGCGAAACAACTTATACCGTAGCAAAACAACTTATAACGTAGCGAAACAACTTATAACGTAGCGAAACAACTTATAACGTAGCGAAACAACTTATAACGTAGCGAAACAACTTATAACGTATAGCGAAACAACTTATAACGTAGCGTAGCAACTTATAACGTTGCGAAACAACTTATAACGTAGCGAAACAACTTATAACGTAGCGAAACAACTTATAACGTAGCAAAACAACTTATAACGTAGCGAAACAACTTATAACGTAGCGAAATAACTTATAACGTATAGCGAAACAACTTATAACGTAGCAAAACAACTTATAACGTAGCGAAACAACTTATACCGTAGCAAAACAACTTATAACGTAGCGAAACAACTTATAACGTAGCGAAACAACTTATAACGTAGCGAAACAACTTATAACGTGGCGAAACAACTTATAACGTATAGCGTAACAACTTATAACGTAGCGTAGCAACTTATAACGTAGCGTAGCAACTTATAACTTCGTAGCGTAGCAACTTATAACGTAGCATAGCAACTTATAACGTAGCGAAACAACTTATAACGTAGCATAGCAACTTATAACGTAGCGTAACAACTTATAACGTAGCGTAGCAACTTATAACGTAGCTTATATAGCAACTTCTAAAACTCATTAATAATTCATGAGGAAAATTCAAAAGAAATTAATGTTTAATCAATGTCTGTTTACCCCGGTACAGAACTGATATCAGTGTCTGTAAATGTGATACAGAACTGTTTAATAAAACATCAGTTCTGTATCACATTTACAGACACTGATCATATCAGTTCTGTAGCAAGTGTACAGACACTTCGCATGCAACTATCTTGAGTGAGGTACGCTGGTAGCGTCCTCATACAAGATGAAGATACAAACATTTGTTGCCCAACAACATTTGTACATTTGTTCAATAACAAATGATGATCAGTATGGCCATTTATGCCACGTCACGTAGAATAGAAAATGTGGGACTACTATTAAATTAAAGCGCATGCTCGTATCACTAATTTAATATTCGTAGCCTATTAAACCTTACCTCGAAGGTTTATCAGCTGTTAACATGATTTATTTTTGTTTAGTTACCTTAATAGGCGTTTTAGAAGTCATTTACAGAATTCGTGTCCGTTCTGTATCGGGATACAGGCACTCGGCTTCGCCTCGTGTCTGTATACCCCGATACAGAACGGTCACTCATTCTGTAAATAGTACTTATAACGTAGCGAAACAACTTATAAAGTAGCGAAACAACTTATAACATAGCGTAACAACTTATAACGTAGCGAAACAACTTATAACGTAGCGAAACAACTTATAACGTAGCGAAACAACTTATAACGTAGCGAAACGTCTTACAACGTAGCGTAACAGTAAAGAAATTAAGGGGCCATTTTTGCCTGGCTGGCAGGAATGGGTTAATGATCATACACAAATCAATATTTAATTTTTTATTTCAGCTATCATCCAATTGTGAAAAAATGGCATCAGTTACAAACTTATCTGGACTAGGATGTAACACGTTCGTATCAGTTTACAGTGATATTTTATGCATGTCTCAAAACTGAGCACTGAACTCATATATAACTGGACTACCCATTGCTGCTAAGCGTGGGGTGGGGCAACCACACTCACCTCCATGTCAAAATAGTCAATTTGTCGGAATATAATATTCAACAAAAAAGGGGCAAAACAGTCAAAATCCAACGCTTTTCGTGCATTTGTCGGATATTTACGAGATTTGTCGTATATTTATGAGGCTTTGCCTCCCGACCTGAAAAGGTGAATTTCCGCCCCTGTTATACGTAGGTCCAGTGCTATAACAGTTACTTATTTTTTGTAACTTAGCAGTAAAAGTTACGATAATAAGGACTTATTAACCGAGTGCGGGGTCTGTACGGGAAAGTATTTGCCTGGGGTGTTCGTACAGACGAAGGAGCGAGGTTTCTGCGATAAAACCGAGGGCAAATACTTTCCAGTACAGACCTAGCAAACGAGGTTAATAAGGAATTTATTATATGGCTATTGGTTCATTTTATTTTTAAGTTTCGAGCGTTGTTTTTGTCTTCGGAGCATGCTGTTTACCTTACCTGTTAACTTTTTCGTGTAGCTTCTTGGCCTTCTTGTTTACACCAGTTCGGCTTTTATTTGTCGTGTTTTTAGATAAACAGCTTTAAAGAAAACCAGTAGTAATGTTCCGACACATTTTATTGTTCAGAATATTTGAATAAAGATACCCAGTACTCTTTTATTTGTATTCAAATCAATTCAGACATTTTCTCGCCAAAACTTACAGGGCCGAGAAAAAAGCGTATTGACCCCGAGGTCAATATCGTAAAATCCCGACCTCTCGGAAACCAATCAGCGTGCGTCGTTTTCCATACGGATCGGTAGTCAAACCCAGCCATAATGAATTTAAATACAAAATAACTCAGTCATTTGCAACATACTTTTCACCAAAATGTTTGGAAGTTCGTTCCGAAGTTCGCAAGTTCATTGGGAAGTTCGCAGTTCGTTTTGAACATAGCATTTGTTTGGCTGTTAGGAACCAAGCAACCAATCAAATGCGTAGTTCAAAAGGAACCTGCGTTACTACGTATTAAAGGAACTCCGCTACCAAACGTTTGCGCACGCGTGAATTTGGTAGAGTAAACATTGCAAGAGAAGTGGGAACTAGCCTTGGCAACAACAGCCAAGCAGTGAAGACGAAGTAAGACTCGACTATTCAATTGTGTTTTACAAAAAAAGGGTAAAGAAAATTACGAAGGGGTCATTTCAGAATACGTTTCTTTCGATCGCCAAGATCTTTGGTAAAATCGTCGCAGACATCCTTATGTTTTTTATTTAATTTTCTGTCGCTACGCTAGATCCCAGGAACACTCGAAGGGCCAGAACGATTCTGGGCAGGACCTTTTTGCGAGTGTTGCTAGGCCTTCTCGTTTCCAGCCTCTCCCCAGTCTTCCCAAGAACCCAAACCGAATACGCGGCCAAGCTTACGACGGAAACGAAAGGCTTAGAAACTAGGCTAGGTACGAGGATTGAATGATGATGTTGAGTTATCTAGAGTTAAGAATAGTAAATGGCATTTCCAATGGCAAATATAACTACTTTTTGTTACAGTTAAAAGCTTCTAGGACAGCGTCGGCCACGGTTGAAATCCAAATATTACCAGGGTTAAGTCACGTTGGCCTGAAAAACAGAGAAAAATCTTCTCGACGTTTCGAGCGAAGGGCCTTCGCTCGAAACGTCGAGAAGATTTTTCTCTGTTTTTCAGGCCAACGTGACTTAACCCTGGTAATATTACTTTTTGTTACTTTCTCAATTTTTTGTTACCTTCTTAAAAACGTAACTAGTAACTGGTAAAGTTACTCAAAAAGTAACGATTACATGCAACTAGTTCTTGTAACGTAGTTACAGCACTGTCTAGGTCAGTGGTTAAAACTAATTTCTATTATATTTCATTTTCTATGCGATTGTGTTGCTTAAATTTCTTTCTGTCTTAAACTGGTTTATTTAGTATTCATGTGTATGATGTGAAATATGACAAAGAAGAGTTCATTAACCTAAAAATGTTTGCTACGATCATTTCAAGTCAGGTGATGTACTAAGAATATCTTGGCTTATTATAGTAGTAGTTTGCAAAATGGTACTTTACAAAATGGTACTTTGTGAAATGGTACTTTTTGGAATGTCGCTTTGCAAAATGGTACTTTACAACATAGTACTATGTAAAATGGTATTTTGAGAAATTGAACTTAACCAAATAGTGATTTGTAAGTGGTACTTTGTAAAATGCTACTCTGTAAAATGATACTTTACGAAATGGTACTTTGAAAGTGGTATTTTGTAAAATTGTATTCTGTAAAATAGTATTTTATAAAATGGTACTTCGTGAAATGGTACTTTGCAAAATGGTATTCTGTAAAATAATACTTTACAAAATGGTACTTTGTGAAATGGTACTTTACAAAATGGTACTTTGTAAAATGATATTCTGTAAATAGTACTTTACAAAACGGTACTTTGCAAAATGATATTTTGAGAAATTGTACTTTACGAAAAGGAACTTTACAAAATGGTACTTTCAAAATGCTACTTTACAAGATGGTACTTTCAAAATGCTACTTTACATAATGGTACTTTGCAAAATGGTACTTAAATGGTACTTTTCAAAGTGGTATTTTGAGAAATTGTGCTTTATAAAATTTTACTTTAACATGGTAAAACATGCAATTTTCTGCGTCAACTAATCCCGACAAAGCCTGTAACTTTTGACAGAAACATGGTGTAAGTTGTACGTTAGCCCCAACCCACTGACAGGTTTACCATTTAGAATTTATACACTAGACCTGACCAGTGAGCTCTGTATATATAACTTGAGTAATATCTTTGTGGCGGTCAATGTGCAGGCATGTAGGCCTGAAGTACGTAAAGTTCCAGCCTTCTACGCGGCCTGATCAAGTCTGATCTGGTCAAAAGACCGCGTAGGAGACTGGAACTAGGCAGTTCGATATTTTCGATAAATATCGATATTTCAAAAATATCGATATTCGATTTTTCGCATATCGAAAGTTGTAACTAAACAACTTAATCTCCGATTATTCGGCAATTATTGTTTTCACCGGTGAAGTTTAGACAACGTGTGTATGGCGGCAATTGCGAATTTATGATACAAGTGCGTGGGCAATTGAAATTAAAAGCGAAAACAGAGAAACTGTGACCACAGAAGATCACCAAGCAGCGGCATTGAACGCTTGAAAACAATAGTTTTGTTATGACTCATAAAGATGGAATTCGCAATAATTTGAATAATAATGTTAATGACGCGTATCGACGCAGGTTTAAAAACAAGGTATCAAAATAACACAGCTCATTCAAACTCGTTATTCTGTTGCAAAGGGAAGTAAAAATGTCTAATCAAAGAAGTCCTGTTTGGAATTACTTTAAGAAAAGTAATGAAAATGATGACCCAACATGTCAGCTGTGTAAGAAAAAGGTGAAAACGAAGGCCGGAAACACAACGAATCTAATGTCGCATTTAAAAACAAACCATCTCATGGTGTATACGACCCTGAATATAGCGAGGAAACGAACCACGCCAGCGACGGAATCCTCTCCTGCAACTACTGCACAGAAATACCAGACATCCTCTTCTCAACCTAGCATCATCGAAGCATAAATATATCTTTAAACTTTCATAAACGGATAAACCGTTGTTAATAAATCTTTGAGACGTACCATGACTAGTTTCATGCACTTCTTTTTAACTGTTTGTGATGCGTATACATGCAAGTTGACTAAATTACGTTTTCTCATTTGCATAATTCGATATAGTCGATATTATCGATATTTTTTTTCTCGATATCGATATATCGATTTTTTTAAATATCGCAACTGCCTAACTGGAACTATACGTACTTCAGGCCTACATCATGTCCGCCATGTTTGGCTTCAAGCTGTCCGGGCAATGACTAACAGATATCACACCAGTTATATATAGAGTTCACTGGACCCGACACACTAGTGATTTTCCCCCTTCAGGCATACGCTCTGATTGTTCTTTGTTGCCTTTCAGGTCACTAACGTTGAATGGAATCCAAACGCAAACATGGAGAATTTTTTCTTGTATCCTTTTCGAAATTCTAATTTATAGAATTAACCCATTCCTGCCTGAACTGGCGAAAAACGAACCCTTTATTGTTTTACTCTGTCTAACACCAGACGATTTAATTACATTTTTACCCATCAAGTGAAAACCTTTGGTAGTCAGAGTTAATCCATTCCTGCCTGAACTGGCGAAAAACGAACCCTTTATTGTTTTACTCTGTCTAACACCAGACGATTTAATTACATTTTTACCCATCAAGTGAAAACCTTTGGTAGTCAGAGTTAATCCATTCCTGCCTGAACTGGCGAAAAACGAACCCTTTATTGTTTTACTCTGTCTAACACCAGACGATTTAATTACATTTTTACCCATCAAGTGAAAACCTTTGGTAGTCAGAGTTAATCCATTCCTGCCTGAACTGGCCAAAAACGAACCCTTTATTGTTTAACTCTGTCTAACACCAGACGATTTAATTACATTTTTACCCATCAAGTGAAAACCTTTTGTAGTCCAGCATATCCTCCTACCTAGAATTTCCAATAATCAGTAAGTGCGAAATGCCTAGAATTACCAATAATCGTTAATTTTAAAAACTAATTCCCAACCCCCACATCCCAACCCTAACCCTAACCTCTAAACCTTACCCTAAACCTAACCACAACCCTCCTGGCAACCCTAACCCACAACCCCCCGGTGGCCCTAAACCTAGCCACAACCCTCCGGGATTTTAACATCCCGCATGTGGGACAGAGAATTACCTACAATTACCAATTATTGGTAATTCAAGGCCGTTTCACACTTACTGATTATTGGTAATTCTAGGTAGGAGGACATGTTGTGTAGTCAGAGTTAACCCATTCCTGCCTAGTCTCCTTCGCAGCCGCCAGTTCAGGTTCGTTCTCACTCCCCCATAAGAACGTCTACGAAGGAGGCTAATTCCTGCCTGAACTGGCCAAAAACGACCCCTTTATTGTTGCACTCTGTCTAACGCCGAACGATTTTACTCGTCAAATAGAGAACCCTCAGACACCCCCCCCCCCCCCCCCCCCCCCCCACACACACACAAAAAAAACAAAAAAAACAACAAAAAAAACCCACCAACACAACCCAGAAGAACCCAAAACAAAAAAAACACAAAAAAAACACAAAAAAACGCAGCTACATTTCTTCTAGTAACCTGAACATTGATATAAAGTAGCTTTAAAGTATTAACTTCTTACTACTAAGAAGTTAATACTTATTAAAGTTAATACTAATAAAGCTGTTTATACTTAACAACAACATGTTCAGACTAAACCTTCTGGGCTCAGAGGATTCGAAGGGAAGTGGAGTTATTTGCAAGTTTAATGAGTCAACACAGTCCTGTAAGTCTCGTCGCATTAGGAAGAAAAAATCTGGTTCCAATCTGAGTCCACATAGTGTGGTATGAGGTGTCATGAAAACACCTCCAGTGGGATTTGCGTGCTAAAGTTTATTTTCTTCCTTTTTTGAATGGACCATTTGCACGATGACGTGAGATGGCGTTGAATGACTACAACTACCAGAATGTTTTGCCAGTATTCTAAGGTTTCGAAAGGACCGTCCTTTTCCAAAATATGTCGTGAAATTTATTTTTTTTCCCAAATTTGTTTCAAGTTTCAGTGGGTCTCAATATTTTAACAATCTATTCCATACCCAAACCACAACATAAACCCAAACCCTAGGCCTAATCAGAAATCTGGTTTATCCCCCAACCTCGTACCCAGGGCCATTTGTAGGGAACTGGGCCAAGATGGCGGGAACAAATAGCCCTGGTGGAGGCTAGGCTATCTCAGCCTCTGATTGGTCAAGAGCTTATGGCGTAAATCAGAAGGTTTGATTTTGTTTTGTTTTTTTAAAGATTGTATTTTGACCTTGTCGGTTGTTCCTGCACACGGCACGGGAAATTATATTTTAAACCATGCAATAATTAGGTGTAATTAGGTATAATTACTGTGTAAAGAACTGAGTTCTAGTTAATAAAATGCGCAATATACTGCGCATTTTGAGCTAGCCTCCACCAGGGCCATTTGTTTCCGCCATTTTGTTTTATTCGCCATCTTGGCCCAGTTCTCTACAAATGGCCCTGGGTACGAGGTTGGTTTACCCCCTAGCTTTTTAGGAAAATATATTAGACGGCATATTTTGGAAAAGCCGCGAAAGGACTGGACGTGTCCTTCTCAGTTATCCGTTTTAGCTGAAACCCTAGAATACTGGCAAAGCATTCTGGTAGTTGTAGTCACCCATCGCCATCTCACGTCATCGTGCAAATGGTCTATTGACTACACGCGTAAAAACGCACAACTTGTTCACGGTTGTCAACAGGCGTGAACAATGTTGTGCTGCTCGCCGTGAACAAGTTGTTCACTTATGGTTCGAACAACTTGTTCACGGATAAATCAACACTCAACAGTCATGAACAAGTTGTTCCAACAGCACATTTTTATAGCCAACAACGTGTTACAACATGTTGTATCATGTGCGAACAAGCATGACGAAATAACAACGATGAACAACAATGTTACAACAATGGTGAACATGGTTGATGTATCAACACGTTCTTCGGTTGTTACAACATGCGTGAACAACGGTTGTTGTTTCACCAAGCTGTAACAATTTGTTGAAACATTGATAAACAATGTTGTTCATTTATCAATGTTGTTCACATATGTCAACAAGTTGTTGCAGCATTGTTCAGGCAACAATGCTGTAACAACTTGCGAGATTTTTACGCGTGTAGATGTCGAACTATCAGAAAATTATGGGGTTCAAACTTTCGATTTCTCGACAGTCGACGTACAGGGGTTTGAGGGATCGGAAATTTGAACTGCATTTTCTGACAGTTTGACAGGCTAATCAACTCAAAAGAAATCAACTTTAGCATGCAAATCCTATATGGAAACTGTTTTCATGACACCTCATACCACACTATTAGGGCTAGGACGAGGGGCAGGAAATGTCTTCGAGTCACTCTCATCAGGGGCGGATCTAGACTGTTGCAACTGTTGCAAATGCAACAGTCAAAATGTCCGGAAAAACGAAAAACGACATTAAAAGATAATAAGAATAATTCAATTTGCAAAATTACCTAACGGTTTATAACTCGAAAGCTCAGCCTCGGCCCTCCAGTCTTCGCTTCGAGCAAAATCCGGGAAAATTCTAACCCGCAATTGGGTGAGATTTTCATCACCCAGAAAACCCGCAATATACAATATTTCCGGCCGATCCCCCCCCCCCCCCCCATCTCCTTGTGCAACATCCTTGTGCAACAGGCCTGGTCCGCTGTTGCACCAGATCAGTCTGAAGTCGTTTGTGCAACAGTTGAGCTAAATATAGTCCGTGAAACAGGCTATATTTAGCATTTGTGCAACAGTTGCAACAGATTGCGAAATCTGCTTAGCTTCTCAGATGATGTTATTGAGTACGCTTCATTCGACCTACTCGGCTTCTTTCAAGAATAAATGGCTTCTAACGATGTACGTGTTACAACCGCTGTTGAATATATTGAATGGAATTTATTCTCCAGAGGAAACAGACTGTAAACTTATCGCTCTCAAGCGCGAGTGCGAGCGTAATATTTCAAAAGGATGCGGAAAGAATCTTGGTGAAGATCTACGCTGTACTTTGTGCAGGAATCGCGCGCCTCGAATCACTACGCAGTGAGGTAAGCCTTAGCAGCTTAGCTTATAAATAATATTCTATAAATTAATATTATATTATACTGTATGCTAATGAGTCCTCACTCAGTGTATCATGGGAATCAGCTCTCCGCTGTTCAGTTTCAATATTTACTGCAGTCAGTGAGTCAAGTCTGACAGTCACTTTCCATATTAAATACATTTGAGTTTAGACTAGTCTCTTTCTCTCGTTTATGCTTTGTAGAGTAGAGTATTACTAAGCGCTTCTTGGTTGTATTTATGTTTAATTGTGTATCTAATTACAATACGTTATCTTAAATATATACAAAATGGTCTTCCAAGATGGCTTTAACTTGCTCTCAGAATGCGGGAAATGCGTTTTTAGAGGTCCTAATTTTCAAAATTTTCCGGGGGGGCATGCCCCGTACCCCCCTAGATGGAGTGAACCACGACATGCGTGCAACAGTCAAATATTTTCCTAGATCCGCCCCTGCTCATTAGCCATGTCTCCGACCCTTCGACCCCCCCGTATATTGAAAGGTTGAAAATTTGAACCCCATCATTTTCCGATAGTTTGACCATCTAGTCAACTCGAAAAAGAAAAAAAAATCAACTTTAGCACGAAAATCCTACGGGATTACACTTTATACCGCACTATCATGTGCATAATCTTTTTCTTTTGACTTCCTCTTTGCACCGCGTGAAACTGTGTATTTCTGATTTGTGCTATTTCTTTTTTTTAGGTGAGTTAAGTAGCTACCTGCTTCCTTATGGCACAGCCTGGCATAGTAGTTGGTGTCGAAATCCACAGTATTCCCACCTTGTAGGCATTGGTATGTACTACTCATCTTATGTATAACTGATTCAATCCCCCACGCGGTCTACTACGTCTACCGCGTAGACCGAAAAGTATGTTGGAGGAGTGGTTGCTTTTTGCCCTGTTAAATTTCCAGTTAAGAATCGAAGATCACTGGTGATGTATAGTGGTGTACATATCATCATGTGATGATGAGAAGTTTTTCGTTTCCTCCTTAGCTGGCAGCAAGCAAGCAGTATTGGTTGACTTTCAAAAGAAAACCCAAGTTTGTAAGATCGCATCTCCAAGTGATATATTTTGTGTTGAGTTTGGTGTCCGGGTAAGCTTACTCAAGCAAGTTCCACTTTATGCATGTCACTTTTGTTTCTTCTTCCTTTCCTTTCTTCCTTCCTTTTCTTTCTCCCTTTCCTTTCTTCCTTCTTTCCTTCCTCCCTTCTCTCATTTTCTTTTTCTTCTTTTCTCCTCCTTTCCTTCCTTCCTCCCTCCCCCTTTCTTTCCTTTCCATCCTTCCTAGTTCCTTCACCCCCTTCTTTTTGCCTTTCTTTGTCCATTTCTTTCATTCCTCCCTCCCCCTTTCTTTCCATCCTTCCTTCAACCCCTTCTTTTTGCCTTTCTTTCCATACTTCCTTCATCCCCTTCTTTTTGCCTTTCTTTGTTCATTCCTTTCTTTCTTTCTTTCTTTCTTTCTTTCTTTCTTTCTTTCTTTCTTTCTTTCTTTCTTTCTTTCTTTCTTTCTTTCTTTCTTTCTTTCTTTCTTTCTTTCTTTCTTTCTTTCTTTCTTTCTTTCTTCCTTCCTTTCTTTCCGTCCTTCCTTCATCCCCTTCTTTTTGCCTTTCTTCCTCCCTCCCTTTCTTTCCTTCTTTTTGCCTTTCTTTGTCCATTCGGACCATTCCTTTCTTTCTTCCTCCTTTCATTCATCTACTCCATCCTCTCACTCCCTCCTTTCCATCAATCAATCAATCAATCAATCAATCAATCAATCAATCAATCAATCATTCATTAATTCATTCATTCATTCATTCATTCATTCATGCATTCATTCATTCATTCCTCTCTCTCTCTCCCTTCTTTCTTCCCTTCCTTTCTTTCTTCCTTCCTTTTTTCTCTTAATTTGCTTGTTCATTCTTTCTTTTTTCCTTTTCCTTCCTTCCTTCCTTCCTTCCTTCCTTCCTTCCTTCCTACCTACCTACCTACCTACCTACCTACCTACCTTCCTTCCTTCCTTCCTTCCTTCCTTCCTTCCTTCCTTCCTTCCTTCCTTCCTTCCTTCCTTCCTTCCTTCCTTCCTTCCTTCCTTCCTCCCTCCTCATTCTCCTATTTAGTTGCTGATCAAAGAATAAGAACAAAAATCTAGGTCAAAATTTGTAAACGTAAGGCCATTGAAATTTTTTGCACTTTCTTTTTAGAGACCGGTTGTTTACTTGGGGTGCCGTAATGGCAACATAATGTGTGTGGATATTAGGATGAAAAGCAGGAGACCGAACAAGCCTTCTAACATCAACACAAAACAACACTCGTCTATGACACGTATAAAACAAATGCATGATGAAAACTACTTGATGGCAAGCAATTTTGATGGAATGGTTAGTACTGTACCTGTTTTGGTAATGTTCATCTGAAAGACTTCACTCAATTTGTATCGTAAACTAGTAAACTAGATTACTTTTGTCGATGAATAACATCATCAGAGATGCACTGTGAGTTATAAAAACTAAAACAATTAGACAAAGTTTTCCAACTGATATATTTATTTAATGAGTAAAATAGACGTTCTCTGACCAAAATATTTGTTTATTAACGAGCTTTCGGCTGCCAGACTGCAGCCTTCAACAGGAAGGTAGTAATGAAATATGATGACCACAGGATCAACTTTGATGAAGGTCAAGTAATCGACAGAGGGAGCCATCGCACAAGAAAAACGTTAGAGTCATGGCACACTGCATTAACCACACAAGCTGACAACAACTCTAAAACTAACTTCATTTTGTTATTATTATCGCTTCTCCTTTATATCATATTTCTGCTTATATTTTATGTCATAGTTAAATATCTTAATTTGTTGGTTTTATATTTCTTTTATATTATTTTTTATATTTTGTTGGTTAAATATATACATAATTAAAAGACAGATAAACATGCACATATACAAACTAAACTTTAAGAGAAGTGGCAAGGGTAGCCGCAACAGCGTGTGCAGTTACTGCGGTCCCGTTTATAAATAATTCAATTTAGATCAAAAGAAAAATTAAATAAAAGAACGATGAAACTCCGCATAGTAAAAGCTGTGCAACTGTCAGCGAAGGCAACCAAGGTAACTCCGGGCGGAGTTGCACTTGGGACAAACTGATCTCCATGACCGAGGTTTATCTGGATCGTATGCACAGTCCAAGCGCGAGAGTATAGTAACGTATAAGTTGATTTTTAAAGTTGAATGTTATTCCATTTAATCTCAACTCATTTGGCAGGACATTCCACGTTCTGCAGATTCTTGAAAAAAATGAGCTTTGAAAAGTGAGAGCAGCCGGCCTCATGACATGTGATTTGCTTTACTAAACTATTAACTAACATGCTAGTGAAGGACAAGTTTTCCATATCTGGCCGTTTGAGGCGCCTTGTCACACGCCTTGACTCGTCGAGATGCGCATTTTGCCACGCGCCTCGTTTGTTGAAAATGTTCAAAAAAGAACCTTCCTTGAGTGAAGCACAGCGTCTTATATTTATGCACCAGTCAATTGAAACTACGGCCCCCCGACCCCCGGGCCGTAGCGGGGCTTTAACGGGGAAATAGCCGTGGAATACGCCTATTTAAGAACACATTTCCCCAGGGGTATGGGGCATTTAACAAGGTTAATAATTTAGAGGGGAAATGTAGCGGGGATTTAACGCTCGGCCATAGTAAGGAAGGACTGCGTCCAAATGAAAAACAAATCATAAAAATCGCTCGTATTGGCAACATGGCGGGTTTGTTCGATCATGGTTCGATACATCGTCGAAAAAGGTGAGTTTTAACCTGTTGCAATCACTCCTAAATAGTCAGCCATCATGTTATCACTTTACAAGATTTCAATACACTTTAATTAAAAGACTGTATTTTCGCTGTTTTTCTTTTTTTTTATGTCTTTTTATAATACCGAATTATTCATGAGAAAATTAAGTATTCATGAGTCATGACTATTTATACTGTCAAATTTTTACTGAACTTTCACATATTTATTAAGGTAAAGAAATACGAGGAGCAAAATTGCAGCAACTTGCAACAAAATCTGATTTCAATTTGCAAGACCTGAGACAACATTTATCAATATTGCGAATTAACATGTGTTGAAATCAAATTTTGTTGTAAGTTGCTGTGACTTTGTTGCTCGCATTACTTCTATACCCGTTTCGTGTTAAATTTACGTATTACTTTATTTGTTTGTATTGTATCTTGATATATTTTATTAAAGTTTGGTTCAATGATCCCCTTGGTACCGGGGCTTTTAACACCGGGGGTTCCACCGGTGACGGGTGAAATAGCCGGGGATTAACACTAGGGAAATGTTAAATGCCCCGCTATTCCCCGGGGGTCGGGGGGCCGTAGTTTCAATTGACTGGTGCATAATTATAAGTAATAACATGACTTGAGGGAAATTAGTGATTAAATTGCCCGCCGCCGAGGGAAGATTTGTGAAACAAATCTTCCCGAGGCGAAGGGCAATTTAATCGCTAATTTCCCGACAAGTCATGTTATCAGTTTGTAATATTATGATCGCCGAGGAAAACTCAGAGAAGTATGCTGAGATAAGTTTAGGTGTTTGTTTTTGTATGGTTCAGTGAAGTTGTTTATGAGTTTTACTATTGATTGAAGTAATTATACCTTTGGGACATGCTTTGTGTTTGTGAGGGTTATTTAAATGACTGCATTGAATGTTAATAAAAATGTTGTGAGTGTTCTAGGACCGCCTGTTTGCATAATAGATATGCAAGCGGGAAATTTAGTAAAAGACAAAGAATTTCTTTGTCTACTAATTTTCCCCTGCATGCTTGATGAGGGAAAATTAGTAGACAAAGAAATCTTTTGTTTTCTACTAAATTTCCCGGGGAAATTTAGAAGACAAAGGCGTATGCATGGATAATGAGGAAAATACGGGATTTACATTCCCTTTGAGAACAATGAAAACCGAGGTGATCATGATATTACGTAACGTAATGTCTAACAACGTAGCGCAACATTTATGGCGCACATGTCAGACCACGAAACACAGCTAAGACCTAGGTGTTGATTTTATGTAATATTTAAAACACGAGCAGGAGTGTTTTATCAGATTTAAAACCACGAGGGCGCAGCCCGAGTGTTTTAGATCTGATAAAACACGTCATGCGAGTGTTTTGAATGGCTTCAAACATCGATCCAAGCTCGAGAACGGGGTTATTCCCAGACGGTCACCCATGCTATCCTTCCTTCCGATATGATGTATCGTAACATTGTGACGAAACGTCTTATACGTGAACCTGCACAATCTAACGAGAATGGACGAATATGCAGTTATGCTAATTATATGGCAAGCAAAATCTTAGATGTTCATTGACTGACTGTTGCCGGAATGTAATCAACAGTCGTCAACATTCAGTATATAAGAACGACCAAAACGCGTATAGCCGTATACCTTCACGCTGGAACCCGATCGAAAAACCATACATATCATGCTATTGATAAGACTATTTGAATCATACTGGCACAGTGATCACGTGAGGTATAAGTGTTATGAAAATGTTCTCTTACTTGCCACAGCCACCGCTTCACAATTTATGTCAACTCCAAATTGTCATTAACCCATTGGTAGCTCTCCCCTTGACCTTGACAAGTATTTTAAATCGTCTGGCGTTAGCCAGAGTAAAATACTAAAGTCTGAATCAGTCCCAGAAGACTGATTCAGAAATCAGTCCCAGAAGACTGATTCAACCAGCCGGTTGGAACGACAAGTTATTATCACCTGCCTCAGTACTGACGAATATCATAATAATTTGTCGTCTCAACCAATAGGAAAGTGAGTCCGTACGAGTCTGGACGACTGAGTTGTTCAGTTAATAAGATTATTCGTTCGTTCTCGTTGGATTGTGCAGGTTCACTATATAGCGTACTGAAAACGTCTGGTCTTAACACATACTAGTTTTGTTATCGTGCACTTGATTTTTAAATATAGTGAGCGATGTCCCACGCACCTTCAAAAACTCATATGGCCATGCAGGCCTGCTTTTCCAGATTAAAAAAACATGAATTTATAACCACTCCCGAGTAGTTCCAACTCATCATCTTACACTATAAAGACAAAAGTTCTGTTTGTTTTCCCATTGTAGATCAAGATGTGGGATATCCGTTTATCGAAGCCAGTAAAGGAATATTGTGGGAATGCAAACGAAGCCCGAATAATTCCATTCTTTATGGACTCCTCACAGACTATTATTGCTTCAGGTATATGGCTTGAAATGTCTATGAAACGAAAATTAAGTTTGTCTTATTTGAAAGAACACTTAAAACGATAGAGTAACATCTTCTGCAGTTTTTCGTTTCCTTCCGTTCTTGAGATATTTCTGGTTGTTTAGGCCTGGTTTCCACATATTTGTAATTGTTGTAATTCAGTCGGCGACTGTCGCCGATCAAGTCTTAAGGTGGATTTCCATTCAGTGCTTTTTGTCGCGCGATCGACTTTTTGCGATCGCTTTCTTTTGAATTGTGGGTTGTCAAGCGGAACGCATTTCATTAGCTTTGGTTGAATACACACATTTCAAAAGAAAGCGATCGAGAAAAGTCGATCGCGCGACAAAATGCACTGAATGGAAATCCAGCTTTAGGGGGCCTGTTTATATGATCCCGGCGTACCGGGATGTCCCAGTTGCCCGGGATGAATTTCATCCCGTGTTTATATGAGTAAACAAAGTGCTCGTCCCGGTTGACCGGAATGAATTTCATCCCGGGTCAAAAAGCGCGGGAATTTAAGGAAATGGACAAAAAAAGCAAAAACTCACCCTAATTCTACAATGTTAGAAGTTATTTCACTTTTATTCTGTGTTTTGTCTTTAGACCTGACCGTTTGGACGAAATTCTGACCGTAATATTCAAAGTTACAAGCATTGTAGTTCAGTAAACTTCATTACGGTGTACCGGGATGTCGCGTTTATATGGGAAAAAATCTGGCCCGGTGTACCGAGATCTCGGTTGATTCAACCAGGATCCCGGTACACCGGGACGTCCCGGTCTCCATATAAACGCAACCGCGAAAATAACAGTAAATAGAGAACTTAAGATACCCCGGGTTCGGTTTACGGGTACGGCCATTTTTGTTTACTCGTAATAGAGACCTTAAGATACCCCGGGTTCGGTTTACGGGTACGGCCATTTTTGTTTACTCGTAATAGAGACCTTAAGATACCCCGGGTTCGGTTTACGGGTACGGGTAATCTACCCGTACCCGTAGCCATATGTACGGCTAGACCATGAGCTACCACGGGAAAACGGGTAGATATTACGAGTAAACAAAAATGGTGGTACCCGTACCCGTAAACCGAACCCGGGGTATCTTAAGGTCTCTAATGATCAATAAGCCGAGATCCCAATACACCAGGACGTCCCGGTACACCGGGATCATATAAACAGGCCCTTACAACAATTACAACTTAATGGAAACGCTTGTTGTAATCCAATCGGCGACAGTCGATTGGTCGATGAGTTTTGTGGAAGCACCACGACGTAAAATATTTAGTAAAGAAATATTTTGCGTGGTGTTTCCGCAGAGCTTATTTATATAACTTTAAATATTATACTTATGTAATTTCTTTTTACACGCCCCCTGTGGAAATCAGCTTCGGTTGACGGGGTTAGCGTGGCTAAATAAAGTTCTTCTACAACAATTACAACAGTCTCCGATGCGACAACAGTTAATGGAAACATCAATCGCCGACAGTCGGCGACTTTTTGCTAGATGTTTGCAACGTAAAACACAAAATTATTTACAAAAACCGGCCAAATCCTTTCAAAAAACCCTCGATTTTGACTACTTCGAAGACTTGAATGCCGTACGCCAGCTCAAATGTTTGCAACTGTCGTCAAACGTTCACGAAACATGAGATTTAAGCGGCTAAGTTACTGAACTTGTAAATAATGCTTGTTATATTGTTATATAAACTGTGAAAATGATCACAAACAAAGTTTTAGTCATTCAATTTGTTTTTGAATATCAAACTTAGCTCAAACTTTGTCAAAACCGAGAATCCTCAGTCCGAGCGAATCGGCGATTTGAATTACAACAATTACAACTATATGGAAACACGACTGTTGTAAAATATCGCAAACAATCGGCGATCAATCGCCGAATGAATTACAACAATTGCAACTATATGGAAACCAGGCTTTAATATGTAAAGTAACGTCACGCAGCATGACGAGTTATCGCAGGTTATATATCGTTGCTATTATCAAATCAAATTAATTCGAAGAAAGCAAGTGGATGTGTTTCGCCCACAACACCAATCATGTAGATTATCAAGTGATTGTATTTGGTAATAGCAAAGATATATAACCTTCTCTGATAACTCATTATGCACATGTGACACCAAATGTTTAATAGACCCTTTTACGGTTAGAATTGCATGCTGGGTAATCAGGGCAAACTTGATAATATAAACAGACAAGAAGCAGGCGTTTGATGAGTCAAAGAAGATACTAAAAAACAGTTTTATCGAAGAAATTTCAACAATTTATCTTCAGTGGATAAAGAGAAAGGTAATATAAATAAGTTTTGTGGAAACACCACGTAAAATATTGCTTGGTGCTTCCACAAAACTTATTTATATTACTTTATCGCCATGAAAGCGTTCAAAGAATTAAAGAGAAAGGTAATTAACAACGCCGGAATGTGGTAACCGAACGATATTAAATTACATTTTAAGCTACAAATGAACACCAAAACGACACAAAATCCTTTAATTACCTTTCTCTCTATCCACTGATGATAAATTGTTGAAATTTCTTCGATAAGACTCGTTTTTAGTATCTTCTTTGACTCGTCAACACAACGCCCACGCCTGCTTCTTGCCTGTTTTTATATTATCAAGTTTGCCCTGATTACCCA
This sequence comes from Corallium rubrum, assembly GCA_964035015.1. Classification (NCBI taxonomy): domain Eukaryota; kingdom Metazoa; phylum Cnidaria; class Anthozoa; order Scleralcyonacea; family Coralliidae; genus Corallium; species Corallium rubrum. The sequence continues at coordinate 3,426,783 of OZ036002.1, forward strand.
GCATGCAATCCTAACCGTAAAAGGGTCTACCTTATTATAGGAAATTAACGATGCACTTTATTAACGCGGATTTTAAAAATTCGCGTTAATTTAATTAACGTTAATTTTTGTCATCGTTATTTTCAAGTATGCAATTTTTAATTATCGTTAATTAAAAAGACCTTGATTTGTTTTAAATAACACTAACTCTTTTAATATCAAAATACAGTATATTAATGTATACTAAAGGCTGGTTTACACTATCAAAGTTTCTGTGATCAAAGTATGCTTTGATTAAAGTATTTGACAATGTAAACGCCTTTCAAAGACGGCGGTTGCTTTGAAGTTCTTTGACCAAAGACTTTGATCAAAGACTTTGATCACAGAAACCTTGCTTGTGTAAACTGGCTTTAAAAACATCACTCCTCCTCTTCACTGTCACTATCAGATTCTGAATCACATTCAATAATCTGTACATCACACCGACTCGCGTTAATTTAATTAACTTGTTTACCATGGAGATCAGATTCGCGTTAATATATATAATCAGATTTTAAAAGACCTAGAAGCAATCCGCGTTAATTTATGTCGCGTTAATAAAGTGCATCGTTAATTTCCTATAAGGAATTTGCATATCAAACAACCTGAAATATCTCAAGAACAAAGCAAGGAAACGAAAAACCAAAAATTGCTTGTTTGTTATAAATGTACCAAAAGGTTGGCTGCTCGCACTGATTTTGTTTATTACTAGAACAATATACTTTTTTCTCTCCACTTTTCTACTGTTTAGCCGGCCAGGATGGTAAAACAACGATCTGGAGTGTTGGGAATTGCGAGATTTTAAACATTATTGACCATCCCAATGTTAGCAGTGACAGTCTAATTGTTCCTCCACTGTGCTTTGGTGAAATGTGGGGAAACAGAATGGGCATGATGGGATTTGCACTGGGGATTGAAGACAACATGCATCTCTATTATTAAAAGTATATATGTAGAAATTATTACAAAGTAGAAATTATTGCAAAAATATAAAGTGACATTTTTAATTCGCGCTTGCGGGATTTAACGCCATTTGTTATAGCTTGAGTTTCACTGGATGCAACGATGACTGTCATTGGTTGGTTTGTGACCAAGCGGGCAATAATTGAGAACTTATTGCCTGCTCGGTCAATAAGTTTCAATTGTTGCCCGCTAGAACTTTGAACTATTCACGGCATCCTATAAACAAAAGCTTGATTGCTACGGAAAAAAAGAATATTTATAGGTCTTCAAAGCATGTGTGAAGATTAACTGGAGAAATGTATTGCTGTTCTTTTGTTCTGAGACTCATATTTGTTTGGTTGAAGTGAAATTACGGAGCCAGGCGAAATGTTTTGGTAAGTCTTAGCGTTTGTCTTTTGTGTACTTTCCCTTGATAAACGTCGACATTATTCAGCGAAACTCAAGCTATACAGGGTGTATCAAAAAAAAGGCTACCCTTAGAAAATATAATTAACATTCTTTTCAAATAACCTATTGTATATTGACAGCCCTGTGGTCAGTTGAACCATTTTTAATCGAACTGATATGAATATAATTAACATTTTTATTTCAGTTATGCTCCTTCATACGTTTAGAAGTTATCGTAATTTCCCAGGTGTATACGACCATTTGTTTTTTACGCATCCGTGACTTCAGAGGTGTCCAGGGCTGTCAATATACAATAGGTTATTTGAAAAGAATGTTAATTATATTTTCTAAGGGTAGCCTTTTTTTTTATACACCCTGTATAACAAAACACTTAATGTCTGATCCCTCGGGAAACAGTTAGTTTTGTTTTCCCTCGAGTCTCGAAAATGTCGGGAAATATCAAGACTCTCGGGAAAACAAAACTGTTTCCCTCGGGAGCAGACATTAAGTGCTGACTATGACATCACTCATAACACTGACTGATGATGTCCACTCTCATGATTGATGATGTCCACTCTCATGATGATGTCATATGACAAACTGATGATGTCATAAGAGTAAAGACTGACTGATGATGTCATTTGAAAATTGAAAAAAAATAAATTGAAAAATTTGTGACTGATGATGTCATAAGAGTAAAGACTGATTGATGATGTCATATGACGAACTGATGATGTCATAAGAGTAAAGATTGATTGATGATGTCACAAGAGTAAAGACTGACTGATGATGTCATTTGACTGACTGATGATGTTATAAGAGTAAAGACTGATGATGTCACAAATAAAGACTGATTGATGATGTCATTTGACTGACTGATGTCACAAGAGTAAAGACTGATTGATGATGTCATTTGACTGACTGATGATGTCATAAGAGTAAAGACTGACTGATGATGTCATTTAACTGACTGATGTCACAAGAGTAAAGACTGATTGATGATGTCATTTGACTGACTGATGATGTCATAAGAGTAAAGACTGATTGATGATGTCATTTGACTGACTGATGATGTCATAAGAGTAAAGACTGATTGATGATGTCATTTGACTGACTGATGATGCCATGAGAGTAAAGACTGATTGATGATGTCATTTGACTGACTGATGATGTCATAAGAGTAAAGACTGACTGATGATGTCATTTAACTGACTGATGTCACAAGAGTAAAGACTGATTGATGATGTCATTTGACTGACTGATGATGTCATAAGAGTAAAGACTGATTGATGATGTCATTTGACTGACTGATGATGCCATGAGAGTAAAGACGGATTGATGATGTCATTTGACTGACTGATGATGCCATGAGAGTAAAGACGGATTGATGATGTCATTTGACTGACTGATGATGCCATGAGAGTAAAGACGGATTGATGATGTCATTTGACTGACTGATGATGCCATGAGAGTAAAGACGGATTGATGATGTCATTTGACTGACTGATGATGTCACAAGAGTAAAGACGGATTGATGATGTCATTTGACTGACTGATGATGTCATAAGAGTAAAGACTGATTGATGATGTCATAAGACTGACTGATATCATTTGACCAACTGAATATGTCATATGACTGACTGTTATTCTTATATGACCATGTATATGACTGGTGATGTGACTGATGTCATATGACAAACTGATGATGTCATCAAGACAGACTGATGATGTCATAAGACAGACTGGTGATGTCATAAGACAGACTGGTTATATCATTTGACTGACTGATGATGCCATAAGAGTAAAGACGGATTGATGATGTCATTTGACTGACTGATGATGATGTCACAAGAGTAAAGACTGACTGATGTCACAAAAGTAAAGACTGATTGATGATGTCATTTGACTGACTGATGATGTCATAAGAGTAAAGACTGATTGATGATGTCATACTAAGACTGACTGATATCATTTGACCAACTGAATGTCATGACTGACTGTTATTCTTATATGACCATGTATATGACTGGTGATGTGACTGATGTCATATGACAAACTGATGATGTCATCAAGACAGACTGATGATGTCATATGACAAACTGATGATGTCATAAGACAGACTGGTGATATCATTTGACTGACTGATGATGTCATATGAGTATGTATTAGTGAGCTCTATATATACCGTAACTGGAGTGATATCTGCTGTTCATTCACCAGGCAAGTATTGAAACCAAACATAGTGGACATGTAGGCCTAAAGTATGTAACTAGAAGTTTTTATCAAAAGTGAAGTGCTGCGAGTTGCTACCATTTACTATTTAGTAGCAAAATACTTGTTATCGTCCGAAAAATTTTCAATTAAAGAGCTTAAAGTGCAAATGAAACGAAAATTAAGTCAGTCTTATTTGAAGGAACACTTAAAATGATAGAATCATCCTCAGAAACATGAGAAAATTTTTCATGTCTAAAGGCCCATTTCCACTCAGGATAATTTTCCTCGGACAGGAAACTTCCCTTTGTCTTGTGAGCTCTTGGGCAGGACTAATGAGTTTGAGACAAAAGAAAATGTCCTGTCCGAGGAAAATTTTCCTGAGTGGAAATGGGCCTTTACACTGCTAAAGTCAACCGAAAAATTTCGGCTGACTCGAGCGGGATTTGAACTCGCACCTTCGGGATTCCGGTCAGCCGAAATTTTTCGGTTGACTTTAGCAGTGTAAGACATCATGAAAAATTTTCTCATGTTTCTGAGGATGATCCTGTAATAGAATTGAAACACTGCACGTCCTCACGGATAAGCGTTAAGTTGTTGGGAGAATCTCTCGTGCACTTAAGTTGGATAGAACTCGCCTCCAATCCCTGTGCGGCTCGATAGCTCAACAGGTAGAGCGGCGGACCGGAATCCCGAAGGTGCGAGTTCAAATCCCGCTCGAGTCAGCCGAAATTTTTCGGTTGACTTTAGCAGTGTAAGACATCATGAAAAATTTAAAATGATAGAGTAAAATATTTTCCAGTTTTTCGTTTCCTTGCTTCGTTCTTGAGATATTTCAGTTTGTTTGATATGCAAATTAAACATTTTGACGTCATTACGTACATAATGAGTTATCGAAAAAAGTTATATAGCTTTGCTATTATCAAACCAAATTAATTCAAAGGAAGCATGTGGGTGGGTGTGTTTCGCCCAGAACACTAAACATGTAGATTTTCAGGTAATTATATTTGACAATATCAAACATATATAACTATTTTCGATAACTCATTATGCACGTCATGACGTCAAAATGTTTAATTTGCATATCAAACAAACTGAAATATCTCAAGAACGAAGCAAGGAAACGAAAAACTGGAAAATATGTTACTCTATCATTTTAAGTGTTCTTTCAAATAAGACTGACTTAATTTTCACTTCATTTGCACTTTAAGCATGCGACGTTTTCCTCAACATGGACGTCACGCGTATAAAATCGATCCATGAAAGAGTGATGGCGTCAGCACTCTTGCTCGAAGTGAAGAACGGCAATCTATGCAGTTTTAGGTTGTTGATTTGCAGCAATAACGGCCGTTGCCATCTTTAATGAGTCAATTTTGTGTCGCATGCTTAAAATGTTAAGTGAAATCATCTGGCACAATGGTGTGGAATGTCATAAAAATTAATGAACAAAGACTCGTATAAATACACTGTCTGCCCCTCGAAATGTCGCTAAGCCTTTTGTGGCCTTGATATATACTTCCAGCAACAAATAGAGTTGTGTTTGATATAACAGTATACAGTAGTAGAAAAATACACTTCTCTTTAATAAATCAATATATTCCAGCGCCAAACAATGAAACAATGCCAACTTGCCAAGAAAAGTCATAGACAACGTGGTGTAGCGTAGCGCACAATTTAATAACGCCTGCCGCTGATCGGTAGACATGCGTATACCGAAGATCATCGCCCACGAAATCCTAAGAGGGGCGTTGTGGTCGGGGTCTGAGAGGTGGGACTTTTTTCCGGAAGGTTGTGATTAGGCTTAGGGCTACCGGAGGGTTGTGATTAGGCTTAGGGCTACCGGAGGGTTGTGATTAGGCTTAGGGCTACCGGAGGGTTGTGATTAGGCTTAGGGCTACCGGAGGGTTGTGATTAGGCTTAGGGCTACCGGGGGGTTGTGGTTAGGTTTAGGGGTATCCGGGGGCTTGTGGTTAGGTTTAGGGTTTCCGGGGGGTTGTGGTTAGGGGTTGGGGGTATGGGGGAGAGTTTTCATTTAAAATTAAGGATTATCCTTAATTCTAGGCGAGTTGACAATTAAGGATAATCCTTAATTTTGGATGCGAGGTCGACCTGTGTGAACGCATACGGCTCGCAGCAATTAGTTCCAGTCTCCTACACGGTCTTTTGACCAAATCAGACGACCAGACCGTGTGGAAGACTGGAACTATATGTACTTCAGGCCCATAAGGATTGTGGGCTCTGGGAACAATTTTTCTACTCCTATTCTTTTAATCTGTTGGATAACAACTTTTACATTTTATTTAATTCACTAACATTTTTATTTTATTCATTCTCATGTTCAAAATGTGTGATGTATTGAAGTCCATGTGACATATAAAGCAAGTAAAAAGTACTGTACAACATTTCATCTTCAAACCACTCATGACAAACCAACTACTGAAAGTATATTTGCAATGAAAGGAGGCAAATAAACATAGGTTGTGTAAGTTGACATTGCAACCAGTGAAACAGCTGTGGCATCTGGTTTACAATAGTTAAGAAAATATACAATCTGAAGTAGTGTTTGGAAATTACACTTGATTTGCCTTAAAAAGAAAAATATTAACCTTGGGTGGGTGTGGAATAAATACAGTATGTAAGGCAAAAAAAAAAAATTCTGTTTCTGGTCAGCGCACGTGTCATCTTTTTTCTTGCGCATTGATACTTTTTTTTAACATTTTTAATATTAATTGACTACAAATGACACCAGCAGATATTAAATATTTGATTGGTCTATTCTCAACCAATGTTTTCTATGAAAACCACTGGTATGTTTGCGGGCACTGATTGAAGGCTTCATATTTCTTTCAACCATGTGTTCATGCTACATGTTCAGTATACCATGTGGCAAGTATATAACAGTATAAGGATATTCAACATGTTTCAGATGTATGTTCAATCAAGGTTTGCCTTGGGGGGGAAAAAGGAAAAAACCCAAAAAAAAACCCATGTCACCACGTTGATTTTGGGCATGTGCCCTGACCAGAAACAGAATACTTTTTTTTTGGCCTAACCAGCCAAAAATTGCAAATCAAACTTGGCAATAACTAAGCTTTCTCTGTGGAATATAAGCCAGAAACTGAACATTGACGTTGGTCTAAGCCAATCAGCAGCTTTGTCCTGAAACTATAGCTATCACATTTTGTGCTTGTACAGTATGTTTATTTTACTTGAGTAGAAAAAATTAAGCATAATTTTAGATCGTTCACGCTACTTAACAGAACAATGATACATGCCTGTTTGATATATGTACAAATTATATCTTCTTGTGTTGGCAATATCTCAAACTTGTTTGCTTTGCTCACTTGTGAAAGATATCAACATTCAAAGATAAAATTTGCAGTCATGTACTGTATTTATTCTCTATATCCCAGGGTGGGGTTGTGATTAGGTTTTAATAGAGTAAGGATTAGAGATAGGTTCTGGGGTTAGAATTAATATGGTTAATTTTAAGGACATTGACAATTAAAGATTATGTAGTTTAATTCTAGGTGAAAGAATGTGCTGATTTTGGATTTCCCTCTCCTTGACACCAGAGGTATATAAATTATCCACATGCGAGATCAACAACCTTGCCTGGGGCCTTTTTCCCTAGGACCAGGGATATAGGGGCCATACACAAATATGCAATGCATTTTTTGCCAATTTGTGACTCCCCCTACTCCCCTGTGACAATCAGCGATGGTTGGTATTACCCCCCATCGAAAATTAAGTGACTCTGAGCCAACCAACAACACCATCCTCCCCCCCCCCCCCCAACACCAAATTAATATGCAGTAATTCGAGAGCATTATGCCCAGTGCTTCCACTCGGCTAAAGCAAAATTTCCTTTTTTTATCCTTCTTTTTAGCAAAATTTCCTTTCCAAAATCTGAAATTTCCTTCCAGTTTTCCCTCCAAAATCTCTTATAAATCCTTCTTCTTATGATTAAAATTTGGATCGTACACTTCGCAATGAGAAACTACGAATGTGGTCCGAACATTTCCGACGCTTTCCGATGTCCAGAAAGCGAGTTATTTTGTATCTGGGCAAGCGCAGATGCAAAGACAAATTAGACAACAGCCATTTTCAGTTTTTAAATGTGAAATTCTACTCAACTAACAATTCGCAATTACATTCCCAAACTATATAACTAATAAAGATAAGCTTCAAGTTTACAAAAATTTTACAAACTCTTTTAGTCAAATCAGTCCTTTGGAATTGGAAACTAGAATAATTCTCAGATAAAGGTTTGAAACATAATGTCATGGTCAATGCACGCTTTGTACCGGTTTGCAGTTGCAAGTGAGGTGGAACTGGAGCCCCATCATCAACCTCATCTTCTGATGAGGTTTGATTCTGGACTCGAGTCAATCATTCTTTGCATGAGTTATATGCCAAGGGTGCATTCCATGTTTGCTAACGCCAGATATTTCCGGCGTTAGCTTGGCGTGCCAAAATTTGATATCTTGGTGTATTGGCGTACGCACTTGTTCAGTCTTCTTAGCGTGCAAACAAATGTGACCAGCACTTTGCCTCTTTTGGCGTATTATTTTCTTATTATTTTGCGCATTATTACCTATTATTTTCAAATGTGCATGGCGTACCAAAATGTCCGATAAAAAAATAATTGGTAGTCTTGCCGTAAGCTCTGAGCCTCGTCGCCAATCTCCGGTGTGAGACTTGCACGGAATGCACCTGGTTTATATCAGTGTTAATGCCGCTAGAAAATAGAAATTGCAAACATTGAGCCTGCGCTATTTGTGTAGCAGTCTTCCACTTAAAACCCTATTTAACGACACGCATCATATTACTACTCGTGTTTTTAATTTATACACGTTTTTGAACACGAAAGTAAACAAATAAGCAGTCTCATCAACTTCTAATTACTGAAAAAGTTCGAATTTCAAAATTTCCTTCCATTTTCCTTCCAAATTTTATTTCCTTTTTTTTTCCCTTCCAAATGCCAAAATTTCCTTTTGGAAGGAAATTTCCTTCCAAGTGGAAGCACTGATTATGCCAGATCTAGATCTTTTTTGGACTGAGCCTTCAGGATCTAATGTCAGCGATCAGTCCACTTTCACGGTAAATACTTCATGCTAGCTCCAATATATCGTTGTTCATGGTATAGAATGAGGATTTGCAAGTTTACAATAAATTTTCATCAACATTTAATTTCAGCCTCTCCATTATGTAACAGTGCAAGGAAAATACTTGAGTCGAATCGATAAGTTTTGCCAGTGTGCAGTTGTGTTTGGCTATACTAGTAAACATATATCTATTAAAGATTTGATTAGTGCTAGAAACAAGAGCCTATGGGAAAAGATTATATCTAATCCGAAACACTGTCTGTATGACCTACTTCCTGCCCAGTGAAAAAGGAACCTACGAGACTGTGGGCACAACTACATCCTTCCACGGGTCCACACTGAACGTTTTAAAGGTGATGTACAGTCCGTTCTGCGCATGACCACAATGTGGTCCCCTCAAAACAGACATTCGTAGATAATTACATGAAGTACTCAGCTCAATGTAAACCATTAGGAACAACATGGCAGAAAACCAAGCGATTCGGAGATAATATCTCCTCGGATTTCTTCTATTTCTCCTGAAAATGTTTTGTTTTGGGTACAAGTAATGAATGGGAACCAAGAAAAGCTTACAATCTTGAATAAGGTATCAGTATTTTCTTGTAAATAAAGATGTAAAATTAGTTTCGTACATGCGCAGAACGGACTGTACATCACCTTTAAAGGTTGCTATGTAAATAGATGCCTTTTTAACTTTGTCTAACTGTTAGTTATATTAGTAGACTATATTTTATTTTTATTTTTATATTAGTTTTAGATAATATTTCTACTTTGAATTGATGTAAACTTGCACGTCTGTATGCTAAGTATTAATTCATCTATTAATAAAGATTTATTCATTCATTCATTTCATTCAAATACACACACCCCCCCCCCGCGAAGCGTCACGCACGTATTTTGTGTATGGCCCCACATTTCATAACTTCAGTATTAAATTCACAGGTCCAACGTAAAAAAGGATACTAAACAGCACTTTCTCCCATGGTTCAAGCATGTACAATGCAGTGGTCACCTCGTATCGATAAATAGTAAGGTCTATCCATTTCTTAATTGACTCGAACATAATTCAGCTTTGTAAAGTTCTGTAGACCGTCCTTGTTACTCGATTTAATCAGCTTGTCTTAAATTCTTTCTTCTAGCCCTTTACACAAAAGCCAATGTACAAAAGCCTCCCCAAAATTGGTTTGAAAATAGCTTTCTGCCTTCTCCTCCTTTGGGCTTTGGCTTGTCTATTTTTGAGATTTGAGATCTTTAATTCACGTCACCACGCGCATACTCGTTACACCCCGTTTCCTCTTCGGAATCTATCGTCGCAACGTCGGGATGTCAGTGACGGCAATGACGTCACCAACCTCGTACTCAGTCTTTCCTCCCCGAGGTTGTGACGTCACTAGAAAAATAAATGGAGGAAGGGATTTCGGATGAACCGCTTGTATTTATTGATGATTTTTGCCCATTATGTTCCAGCAAAAGAACTTATTTGACGTGTTCCAAGTGTATAAAACTTGGGTTGTTCTACAACAGTCGAAAACGCAGTGAAGAGAGGTCGGTATTTCGATATTTTTGAATTTCTCCACACAGTTTATATACAGAGAAATATTTTTGTTATTTATATGTATTATGCTGAGATACGCATATTATTGCAACTTTTAATACAGTCATATAAATCGGTTTATATTTTCTAGACTTGAGTTGTTTTTAAAAAAATTTTATTTATTTTTTTTAATACAGTACTATATTTTTAAGCTAAATGTGTTAACTGGTCAATACCTATTAGGCTATTAATAAATTTGCTAAATATGGCCCACAGTTATCAAATTGAAAGCATATTATTTTTTCACTGCGTTATTTACATATTTTTAATTTCTTTTGCCCAGATCAACATACAAAATTTCATTTTGAGTATAGATAAGTCTTCTATTTTGGTGTTAGCTCTTTATTTTTAGTCCAGATGACACACTTGTATTTTGATGTTTTTCAGTAATTCTATAATATAGTTTGTTATATACCAAAGACTTTCATTTGCCAAAGATGAAATCCTATTGGTCAAATCATGGTCACGTGTTGTTCAATAAACTCATTGTTTCTTTCTGCTGAGGGAAACAGCACAATGTTTCCCTCTGACATCAGCTTTAATCATGCATTGTTCACGTGAATACACAATGATTATTGCATCAGATCAAGAACTTTGGACTTTTCGGAACATTTTGAAAACAAGAGCTGTTTCGAGCTTGTTTGCTATGTAATAGTCCGTTTTCCAAAGGAAAGAATATCTATACACATCTTCAAAGAAGGTCTGAAGAAAACCTGGATAAATTTACAGCTGTTCTTTGTATATACTTGTTGAGTCTGGTGTATTTGTTTAGTTGAATTGAAATTACAAAGAAAGTCAAAGTGTTTTGGTAAGTCTTTTTGCCTTTTGCAAGTTTCGAGTCAACTTGGTATTTTGTATTTTAAAAGTCTTTGGTATATAACAAAACACTTGTTGACTTTTGCCTTGAGAAACATCGAGTTTTACGGTCCCTCAGGCTTCAATTTCACCCTCAGGCTAAAGGCTTCAATTTCACCCTCGGGCTAAAGCCCTCAGGTGACATTGAAGCCTTCGGGTCCATAAAACTCGATGTTTCCCTTGGCACCAGTCAACAAGTGTATAGTATTATTATGATGCATGATGTTATAGTGTATTATTATGATGCATGATGGGGGAGCATGGATGGCATATGCTGTTGGCACACTGCCTCTCACCAAAAAGTTAAGCCCAGTTAGACGGGGTTAGTACTTGGATGGGTGACCACTTGGGAATGACCCCGTTGCCAGGCTTGGAACTCATGCCAATGCTTGTTTCCTGATATAAATTTTCTTAAATTAGGTATAGATTGCCTCTTTATATAATATTTTTCAGTTGACATTATTTAAAACAAAAATGTGGATCTAAAAACTTTGAAGTGCTTGCTAACTTTGCTGCAAACAACTGATTTACAATCAAATAGCACACAATGTGTTTAGACTTATTTACCCTTTTGGACCTATGTGACCTTTGACCAAAATGCTGTTGCAGTGCATGCAGATCAAGCGAAGCCAATTAAATTGATACCTGTACTTTGCTTTCAAAGCGGAGGAATTTTGTGATGAAAGAAAAGGGATTTCACTATTTGTTTGCCTCTGCCTTGCTACTGATGGGATTCTCATTCATGCTGCCAACCTACTGTTAATGCTATTGTTGTTACATGCACCTATAAAGTAAACATGCACATTATGCTTTGTAAAATAGAATTGAAATACATTGTAGTACAAAATCTTTTTCTGCACCCCCTTCCCCCACTCCAAAAAGTGTTCTGCAAGCCCTGATTGTTTCTAGATTCCCGCTTGGTGAAAATGTTTGCCTCTGATTAGACCATCTTTCATATAATGTGGTGCCTTGATGAGTAGCCGCTGAGTGGCTGGTTCGTTAGGTAGCTTTATATTCTAGGTGTCACTTTTTTGTGGCACTCGTAAGCCACGGATGCAGAAACGTGGGCTCTGGGAAAGATAAAATAAGGGATTTTTGGTACCAAGGATTTTGGTGGCTTTGTTTGTGAAGAAAAGCGTTGAGCATTCCACAAGTAGATACCACCTGACATGCTAGTGGCTAGCTCATCAATCAGCTTTAGAATTTTGCTCATAAATTTGTCCAGAATTGATAGCCACACAAAGTTTATGTCTCTGGCATTGTTGCATTGAGAATGGAAGCAATGTTTTTGATACAAGGAATTTTGGCAGTTTTTTGATGATATCCATGGAGCAAGCATTCGGCAGGTGAACACAATTGCACAAAATTGTGGCTAGATTGTCAGGCAGCTTCATACTGCAGGCCCCGACAAGCCAGTTACTACCCTGACAACTTGTTAGGTGACTTTATATTCTGGGTACCCTAGCCTGCAAGCAGGCTTGTCACCTTAACCTGTGAGCAGGCTAGTGGCACCCGTAAGCTACGGACACAGAAACGTGGGCTCTGGGAACGAAAATACAAGCAACATTTTGGACACCAAACAGGGCACTGCTGCACTTTGTCTGGTTCTTGTACTTTCCTGGTATGTTTTTTTGGCTTTGTGCAGTACTTATTGTTTATCTGTGTACCTTTTTGTACTCCTACTGCATATTGTTAAATTCTGTGTACCTTCTGTACACCATTGTACAATTTTGTACCTCATTGTACAATTCTGTACTTTCATGTTCTTCTACCTGTTTGTACCTCCCTGTACCATTTTGTAGCTTGAACCCTATTAATATGTGTCAGGCCTTTTCGTAAGGAAGAGGGCCGTATTAAGGCGGGAACGGATGGGGCGGCAGCTCCAGGCCCAAAAGAGAAATAGGTCCTTCTTTTGCCAGACAACAATATTAAATTTAATAATAAATATAGTAAACACTAAACAAATAATGTCATAGCGTGAATAAGTGTTCTTTGCCAATATCATTGTGTCAAAATACAAAAATCAAATTATTCTGTGGTCCTGGGCCCCTAGCCTGTTAGGCTGTTTAACTTGACTCGGACTTATCATTCATCACTCCCAAAATGTAAGCGGCAAAAACAGAGCAAGAGACTGGTGTGAGTACTGAGCGTAATCATCTATTTTTGGCGCCAAAACAGCACGGTTGGAGCTCTGGGAACGAGAATCTGAAATTCTGAGTTCGCATCGATGCAACCGACTTTTTAACCAAAACAGTTAACTTTTAATTTCAAAATGTTTTGGACATCACTTCGAATGTACATATAGTAATTAGCAAAGTTTCAAAAACACTGCAGTTACTAAAGAATTATTTGTATCGATTTCCGACAGTTTCGGCGGAGATTTGCAACGTTGTTCATTTAACCTCGTTCATTCAACCTCGTTGGTTCGTGCAAATATGGCTATTGTCTGAACCTAAATGGAGCTACTATTGATATTTCGGCTGAATCCATCAAGATTCTGGGAGTTACTTTGGACAGGTTTCTGAACTTTAAAAAACATATAACTGAGCAGCTTAAAAAGGCGTATGCAAAAGTGACAGCCCTTAGAAGAATTTGTCGCTTTGTGCCATTGAATGTCATGATAAATTTATATAAAACTTTCATAATTCCTCATTTGGAGTATTGTAGTCCTTGGTGTGGGTGAGATGCAAAGCAATCGTCTAGAAGATGCTAACTACTACATGTTAAGAACTCTGCTAGGACATGCTAAATCTGTTTCTTACGAACAATTATTAAGTATTGCTAACAAGTCAACTTTGAAAGACCGTAGAATACGCCAATCTTTAATGTTACTTTATAAGTGTATTTACTTAAATGGACCTCGGTATATTAGTGATTTCTTTAATTTCCGAATATCTGATTATAATTTAAGAGGTAATGGTACAATTCTTAGCCAGCCTCATTTTAACTTAATGTGGATCAAAAAGTCTTATTCTTATGTAGTTACAAAGTATTGGAATAATCTTCCTCTCGATGTTCGTCAATCCGTAAACTTTAATGAATTTAGAAGCAAGCTCAACAATATTGTCTTTTGCAATACTACATATATTTTTGAATTTTTTTAAATATTTATGTAATGTAATGTAATGTAATGTAATGTAATGTAATGTAATGTAATGTAATGTAATGTAATGTAATGTAATGTAATGTATTGTAATGTAATGTAATTCTCACGATCGCATTTTGAACGAGCTTTAATAGCTCATAGGCGAAACGTGGTTAAATAAATTATTCTATTCTCTATTCTAAGGCTGTTTTCCATTACGTCCGCTTTGCCCGTGCGGACGCAGCGGGTTTTGAAAGTTGGAAATATTTCAACTCCCAAGGCGAACTAAACAATGCACGCTCCGCCCGCGCGGGAAAAGCGGACGTAATGGAAGACAGTAAAAAGAGACAGCTTTATGTATTTTATAATTTTGATGACGTCACATGAAAACACTTTACAGTGTATAGGCCCTGTTGTCTCTTACAGCTTCAGGCCAAACAGAGTTGAAAAAAAGCTGCGGGTACCACCCGGAGAAGGTTTACTTTAGTGAGGAAAGTTTAAAGTGAAAACACGTGAAACAACACATTCGGTTCGGTAATCTGAGAAAGTTACAACTGACCAAGCAAGGTGTCGAGAAGAAAAGCGATTTGCAGCAAAACATTGGCTAACCAACAATTATGCAGCACTGACAGTGGCAGCAGTTACATGTGTGAGACATGTACGCTGATGTCTGCTGTGATGTCTGTATCTTCGCAGCAGTCGAGGGTAGTTAGTAGGCTGTCAGTCAGCAGCGGTCAGTTATTAGTAGCTATTGTAGTATGCCAAAGCTTACCTATATAGGAAAACCTAGAAAACCAAGGTACTGTAAAAGTCACGCAGTATTTATGAACGTTGCAAAACACAAAATTCTCGCTATATATTTTGAGGAAGGTTATCTAAACTTAAAAATCCATCCGGAGGAAGGTTGAATACTACTTTTTCCAACTCTGAGGCCAAACAGACCGTTAATCCAGCCCTCATGGTAAGGAAAACTGCACATTTGCGGTAATTCGCACAGTCCTGTAAATTATTTTGTGCGTGCGAATCACACGTGCGTTAAAACTTATCACTTATGGCACAGAAATATGAACTTAACTTTTATATTTTCTACAAATGTGAAAAAGAAAGCCGTGTTGCTTGATATTCATTGTGAGACGTTATGTTTTACTTTAACGTATTAGTTTAGTTGTAAAACGTAAAACCTACTACGGTGTAAAAACTGTTACAGTAGTCTTCGCTTAAAGATGATATACGTTACATTTCAAGACCTTACGTTGTGAGACCTTACATTACGTTGTGAGACCTTACATTACGTTGTGAGATCTTGCATTACGCTATGAAATCTTGCGTTACGCTGTGAGACCTTGTGTTACGTTGTGACACCTTCCGTTACGTTGTGAGACCTTACGTTACGTTGTGAGACCTTACATTACGTTGTGAGACCTTATGTTACGTTGTTAGACCTTATGTTACGTTGTGAGATGTGACATTACTGAAACTTTCATATATTTTCACAATTGCAATGTGAATGAACAATTGTACATCGCCTTTCACGTGTGCAACAAATAGCACGTTTTTGAATAGTTTTGAGTGAAGTTTTAACAGAAATACATATTCTTGCATATTGGAGTGCATAGTCACATGTACGCCATAGACGGATTTTCATATTTATTACTAGGGGGTGCCAAAAATGTTAGGGGGGTGAGCTGGTGAGGTAACACAAGGTGTCACCAAACGTTGTGCTGCAGGGCTCATCCCCCAGTGAGGTCCAGGGGTGGAGCCGCTGGTGGGAGGCTAGAAAGCAAAGCACCCCCGGAAAATTTTGAAAAAAATCAAGGTTTCTAGAGCACATCAGAAGGCATTCGAAGCAAAAAACTAAGGGTTTTGAAGTTGTCAAGTCAATGAATTTGGCAGGTCCTTTGAGAGAGTTAAATGACCCTGTAAACCCCAAATAGGGTTCTATCAAATTACTGTGTTGTTTGAATCCGTGTGGTGAACGTTTCGTTTGGGGGGTGGCGGGTGGGGGGTGAAAACAAATATTTGGGGGGGAGGTAGCACCCCACCCACCCACCCCAGAAAATCCGTCTATGATGTACGCATAACACAGGGGTGTGCTCTTGGATCCACACTAATTCAAAGGCATTAAAACCTTTATTATCTTTATTTTATTTTTTGCAGTTATGAAGAAAAAAGACAGAGACTGGAAACAATCAAGAGATTAAAGTCCTACCATGCTGAAAGGTTTGAAGAATCTTTATTACTCAATGTTTACAAAAATTAAAGACTTCTTAATCCTTAGTGTGCATGCATTTGACTTTTTTAGGGTTCTACAATCTACTGCCATTACACAATCCACCGAAAAGCTGGTATGTTGAGATTTGGCATTGTATAACTGTTCTGTGGGTGTTAAAAGTGCCACTAACCCCAAAAATGTTTTTTCGCAAATCTAAAAGCCCTTATTGAGTGGATTAGTCCAGTGAATAAATTATTGGTATTGGACATTTCTTTGGTCTTCTGTAGACCACCAAAGTTGCAAAAATTGGCATATAGTTAGATGGATAGATAGATAGATGGTTTATTTTCAAAAACATTGCAGCCGAAAAGCTGAATTATGTTAAGAATTACATGAATACAGAATAAATTAGAATAACAATTAAAGAGTATAAACAATCGTGATGATAATTATGGACAAAAGTTAAAATTTAGAACTTGAATTGTAAATAATATTATGTACAATTTTAAGCACGCGTTTTTAGCGCATTGTAAATGATGAAACTCTTTTTGAACCGATCAGTTCTAAATGGTTGAATTTGGAAAAGACGTTTCTTTCTTAAGTTAAACTGGCATTTGTTTGCTAGTGGTAGAAGATCATTTAGTTTATGGCTAGTGTCGCTAATAACTTGCTGGAATAGTTTGTCCGTTAGCTGCTGTCTACGCACCACTAGAGGAACTAACTATGCGACGGAAAGAGCCTCATCATATGATAATTCAGGAAAGATTATTCGCATGTCCCATGGCGGAGAAGGAAAGGGAATGGGTATATTCCTGGTGTGACGTCAGACAAGCCAAACAAGGAACTCATTTGAGCTCTGTCTGCTGAATGCATAGAATTTTTACATTGAGTTAGTTGGGAAAATGAGTTTTCAACCCAAAAAATTCTATGTATTCACCAAACAGAGCTCAAAGGAGTTCCTTGTTTGACTTGTCTGACGTAACACCAGGAATATACCCATTCCCTTGCCTACTCCGCCATGGGACATGCAGATGCAACTTTGGTCGTCTACAGAAGATCAACGAAACGTGCAATACCAATAATTTATTAACTGGCCTAATCCACTCATTAAGGGCTCTTAGATTTGCGAGAAAACATGTTTGGGGTTAGTGGCACTTTAAACGTTTTTCAAAAATCTCTGACTCTTCTTTGTATACACCGACTATGGTTTGTGGTAATAAACTAAGACTACGTTCACACAAGTCCGGTATAGAAAATAAACGGTAAAGTCATAATTTAATGACGCTTTGAAGGTGTTCACACGCAGGGTTTCTTTCAGAATATTTAACAAGGAGGGCAAAACAGGCAACACGTACTATGTGTGTGTGTGGGGGGGGGGGGGGGGGGGGGGGGTAGATCTCTATAATCTTGATTCTTACTGTTTTAAAATCAGGGTTTCAAATTTACAAGAGGGGGCAAATATTTTTTAGGGGGGGGGGGCAAAAGCTCCCCTTTGCCCCCTAAAAGAAACCCTGTTCACACGACTCCGGAAGCTTCTGGTGTAATCCAGTATGTCAATGCTGTGCATTGTTTAAATAGCCATATCTCGTCAAAAGTAAATGGAAACGAGGCGCAATTCAAAGAATATTATCCCACCAAAGTGTACATATTAATAGTGTATTCTAGGTTTACAATTTTAGTCTTTCTGTTTAATAGGAACTCTCCTTATTGAATTCCTATATAGGCATTGTTGTAATAATGTTATAATTAATTCTTTGAACGTTTTCATGGCGATAATGTAATACAGATAAGTTCTGTGGAAACACCGTAAAGAAAAAAATATTGGTGTTTCCACAAAACGTATCTATATATTGTTATAATTGTTCAAACAGCAGCACAAGCTCTTTTCATAGCAGAAGCTTTCCGAAGTCGCGAAGACAAGTAAAGTTTTCCATTGCTGAAAACTTTATGTAATTTTTTCAAGAACTTTGTAAAAAAGCAACTTAAATATTACATTAGTATGTCAAAAGTATTCATGATTTATTGACTTACAGAGATACGACATACAGTTATACCGAAACAAAGTAAATGTGCTTCGTCGAGCTGTGTCTGTTTTAAAGGGAGAAGAAGTGAAAGGTTGGTATTGAAGATGGAGAAAACGTAGTTATTTATAAGTAGTTATTAAAAGCGGTTGTTCTGCGAAGATTAGAATGAGTAATAATATACTTCTTATTAAGGTGGCTCCGTATAGTTTCAATAAATACGCGCTATTTGATACGCTCGTTATCTAATGTTATTCACAAGTTTAGAAATTTGTTAGATTAATACTAAGTAGACCTTACCATAGCAGAACTATTGCAGATATAAAATATCTATCAACAAGTTCAATTATTTGCTGTTACCATGGTAATAATGACGTTGGAACTTTGGTATATTTTCAAATATTGCATAATTGAAGCGGCATGTCTTCAGTTTGCTTCGGTGAAATTGTTTAAAAATTGCTGAGATGATAGATACTGTTGTGGAGAATATCAGAGAGGGTTGTATGGACAGATTTTTCGCTATAAAAATTATCGATTTAAAAAAGTTCTGTCTTATGAAACATTTTTAAAATTATATATACTTTAGAACTTTCTATAAACTACTTATTTACAAAATTTTAGCAAAATTCACCGAAGAAAACGTTTACAAGTCTAATATCTATGTCGACGCGGTCACAGAATTTCGAATCGACAAGATCGCTATTTACGCATGCGTAGCGATACTATTTCTAGTCACCAGTCCCGTATTGAAATTACCGTAGGGAGCCACGTTAAACAGTCAAAAACGTCCAGAAATATTTTGCACAGAATATGAATTCTTAAAAACAGGAAAAATACTGGAGTGAAAAGGCATGAGTCTGACTAACGTTAATGACGTCAAATTGGGGAAGGAAGTACTTTTGACGTACACACGCAAAAACGCACACCATAGGCGTAGAGTATGGGAGGGGGGGAGGGCTGAGGGGCTTTAGCCCCCGGAGAAATCTCAATGGGGGGGCTGAGCCCCCCAGAAATTTTGCAGCAACTGACTCATCAATCACCATTCACAAATTATAGGTTACTCGTTAGGCTAAAGTAACTGTTACAGCCTCATTCCTGTCAGCCAAAAGTACCCATATACAGTGATAAGTCAACCCAGTTAACACAACATCGAAAAATTGTTGAAATGTGTTGTATTTTAACTAGTTCTTATGACATTTCATGACCTTCAGTGTTCTTAAAAATTACCCCTCAGAATGCAGGAAATGGCATTTCCAAGACTCTAAATTTCAAACATTTCCGAGGAGGCATACCCCCGGACCCCCCTAGAAGACTCCCTTTTTGTAAACGCCCCCCACGAGAAAATTCTTAGAAAGGTCCTGTTCAGCATTTCAGCCCCCCTAGACGAAAACAAAACTCTACACCTATGACGCACACTCTGTGTCAGACCTGATGCAGAATGATGTCAGATCTTTTCAGAAAAATGTAGCGATTGTATCAGCCTGACACGTGGTCAGTGCTGTATCAGTTTGATATAACAGACTGAACAGGTATGTTGTCCACCGTCTGTCGCAGTCTGTTAGAAATTCTAGGCTGCATTTCTCTGAACAGATCTGATATCAGAGCTGATCAGGCTGTGCGTTTTACCCACGGATCTCTATATACAACTGGATGGGCCATTGGGCCGGATTTTGCGTGCCAGTTGTATGATGACGTGACCACTACCCAAGATGGCTGCCACTGAAGTTCAGAGCTTTCGTAGATTGAAAACAGACAAAAAGAGTTACTTTAAGAAAATTTAAACGAATGTAAGGACACAAGAAGTACTTAATAAGGTTTAAGACGTTATTTTCTTGCATTTTTCTCTGTTACTGAGCTATAAAACCTTTAAATTTCGTTGTTTTTCTTCAGTGCCCGACAACAAAGAAACTTCACGATAATATAAAATGAAAAACAGACTATAAAATCTATGAAGAATTCAATTTCAAGTCTTAAATTGTGCCTTTTATAGCAATCTTAATGCCTTAACAATATTTCGTGTTGTGTACTTGCCATCTTTTGACTGTATTTGTTGTTAAACAGTGAAAACTAAACGAACCGGCATCTGTTGTTTGCTTTACGGCTTTTCCGACTCCCCCGGCACTGCACACATAATATTCCTACCGGATAATATGACCGTGCTGATGTCAAGATTGCTTATGCCAGTCAACTTTAGGATTGGGAAGAAGTTCTAAGGCCGCAATGCGTTATATGCTCCACTACGTAAGATGGCGGCGACTGCCACGAAATGTTTGACTGCTGGCCATAGGGAATGGCCTATCCAGTTGTATATAGAGGTCAGTGGTTTTACCATGCAAAGTGAAAAGGTAGTGTAAAAACTGCTGAGATTTTAAGCAACGAAATACTGAGAAGTTCCGTCGGAAACGCCATTATTTCGTTGCTAAGAAGCTCCGCTGGAAACGTCAGTATTTCGTTGCTATAAGAAGTAAGAAGCTCCACTGGAAACGATTTTGTGCTATAAATCTTGTCAGCTTGCCAATTTTTTACTTTGCTCTATCCAAAACATCGTTTACGTAGCACTATACTATCTGTTACACGGAAACGTCAGCCGATTGAATTTGAATACACCATCTCAAATAGGGTCAGTACTTCGAAAGACCTGCGCGTTATTTTCAACAAAGAACTCCAGTGCGGAGACCATGTACAAACCGCGACAGGGAAGGCAAGTAAAATGTTGAGCTTGATCAAGGGAGTAAGTGAAAAATCTTTGGATGTACCATCTAAACGTTCTCTATACCTTGCTCTGGTACGCTCTCACCTTGGCTACGCAAGTGAGATTTGGTCACCCTACCTTCACAAGGACATGAAGTCTATTGAGATAATCCAACGTAGAGCATCAAAATAGATTTTAAATGACTATGAATCTAACTACAAGCTAGGACAGGCTTACTACTTTACAACTCCTCCCCGTTAACTACTGGCATGAACTGAAGGATCTCTGTACAATGGCCAAGCTACTTCAGGGCTATTACGATTTACCCATATCAGACTACCAATTCAGCAATCACTCGAACCTCTACCAGCCTGTCCCTCCAACCTCGTTTAACCAGAACCTTAAATTTTAAAAACAGTTACTTCAACGGAATCGTAAATCTTTGGAACTCACTACCTTCTCCGATTAGACTTTCTTCTTCATTTAACATTTTTAAGTCAAGCACTAATAATTATCTTGTTCAGACCTTTATTACTTACTTTGATGTAGAGAATGTTTATACTTGGAAATCAATTGTCACAAACATGTCTCACAGCCTATCAAATCATCTGTTCATAGATGTTTTTAACCAAATGTCAAACTATACCTATGCATGTAGATGTATTTTAAATTATTATTTTCGGCAGTTTTTCTAGTGGGGCCTTGAGCCTGTTATAAACTTGCCTCATTGTATTTTAGTTATAAATTTATTTCAATACAATGAAAGTCGAGTAAATAAATAAATAAAATACTTTTTTATGATGCATTTATTACATGAGTGTAAAAAATGCTGCGTAGACAGTGTTTTAGATGGAGCAAAATTAAAACGGTAGTAAGCTGACGGGAATAGTTTTGGTAACGAAATACTGACGTTTCAAGCGGAGCCCTTCATCAGGGTAGTATGGCTTCGTATACCGCAACCTGGTTACATTTTTCAATTGCCTGACTTTTACTATTTAACAATTAGTCACCGAAGTCGAGGTGACTATCGGTGAATATTTATCGAGCCGCGAAGCGGCGAGGTAAATACACCGATAGTCACCGAGACTGAGGTGACTAATTGTTTTAGTATAATTTCAGAGGTTGATAAAAAAACCAATAACGTTGAAACAAAAACTTTTAAACAACTGCTTTCATATAGCAGTGGTGATTCTATTTATTCACAGACGATGTTACTGTAGCAAGCCACAGTCTTTGTCAGTAAATAATTTCAAAAAAGAGGAAACAACACCCTACTTTGGCACTGAACTTATTCAAATATATGCTAAAAAGACTTTTATTCTAGTGTTTTGGGTCCTGTGATACGGCTTTTTTGCACTTAATTCGTGTTCAATATGTTCTTCACTCATGACGAAGTTTTCGAAAACATCGCTACGACCAAAACCTAGCCAAAACACACAAAAAATACGAAGAATTATAGAAAATATACTTCCTTACCTTTATAAAGTTTTGTTTTTACGATATTTGATATGCACAACATCTCAGTGATAAATGTTTTCAGTATTATGCTCTTTTGTTTGTCTCAAAAACTATAGACCCCTTTTTTGAAAAAAAAATCAACAGTTCAATGAATCAACAAATTCTAAAATCTCATACTTCAAAATGACAACTCCGAGGGGGAGACTGAAACGAGTAAAGTCAGTGCAGTGTTGAATAAGTACCAGTCTCTTTTCCGAAACTACTTTTGAAGAACAATTTCTTGTGATGCAATAGTCACCGCGCAGCGCGGTGACTATTACCCCATTACCTTAGATTCACCGGTGAGCGGACCAATCAGAAAGCTGGAAATCCTCTTTTCCACTATGAAATTATACTAAAGAGTTATATATAGATGGTGACGAGATATTTCGATCTTTTTAGACAGAGCCTTCTTAAATATAACAACCGAAGAAAACAACAAACGAAGATCCAGATTAGAGAAACTAAAAGAACGAATAAAAACGCAAGAAAGAGAATCAAATACTCACAATGTAAAGTATACTATAAAAAGACACATTATTAATAGAAAAAAGGGAGAGAGGTAGAGTATACAATCTAATACAGAAAAGTGCATTTATACGAAGCCTATATCACATCCGCTCAAGAACCCTGGCTACTGTGAAATCATCACCACCGTTACTTGAGGTTGCGAGTATAGGTGTTTAGTACGTTTACTGATTAGTAGCATTTTAGGACCTGTTTATAAGGAGGTAGGGTTACCCTAGCATCCGGATCAAAGTTAGCCTGGATTTACAAGCAAAGTTCACAGGTAGGGTCACCCTGCTGCCTGAGACAACTTTATTAGACGTGATTACCCAGCACTGATAACAAAGAGGTGAGAAGCCTGGAACTAGTAAAAATTTGTCCTAGGTAGGTGAGTTATTCACACCAAATCCGTTTACAAGGACAAAACATAACCCGGCTACTAGGGTAACCTTAGTAGCGTGCTAGGGTAACCCTACATCCTTGTAAACGGGCCCTGAGTGTAATATTAGTAAATTGCTAGTGTTTGACTAGAAAAAGCATACACATCTGCATTTTTACCTTGTTTTTCATGTTTTTACCTTGTTTTTCTTGCTTTTGCCCTGTTTTTCTTGTTTTTACCTTGTTTTTCTTGCTTTTACCCTGTTTTTCTTGTTTTTACCTTGTTTTTCTTGCTTTTCTCGTTCTTACAGAATGAAATCGAAAAGAAACAAACTAATTTAGCCAGTGAACTAGAAAGTGTTGCCAGAGTACGAAGAATACGCGTTGACCAAATTCAGAAATATCTTTTCCCCATCTCGAAACAGAAAGTTTTGCCCGAATTTGGCACGCCTCCTGGCGATACAGTGATTAATGTCGAAGGTAATGGTTTTCAGTTTTACCAAAGTCTGTATAGACGTGTTCCACTGACTTAGTCCTTTAGTTGTGGTGGAGGAAAATGCTTCTAAACAGGGGCGGGTTGACTACAAATATTTTGTAAGTCGATACAATTACAGCTACTTGGCAACAAATATAGTTCGCTATACAGCTACTATTTTGAAGATGTAGCAAACTATTTCGCTGCTGGGTAAGCATCTATAGAGCCTCGAGTTGCGAGGTATTCAATGATGAACAAACAAACCCATCGCTTTGTTAAAAGCGTTAAGGCTGTTTTCCACATAGAGATCATATAAATACTAGAGGGGGCATCCTATCTTAGTTTCAGTCAATGGCGGGTAACCAATTGAACGACGCCATCTTGGATTTTTTGGAGGCAAACATTAGGCGCGTTGGTTGACAAAGGACTGGGTCTAGTACATTTGCCAACCAATTGACTGAAATATCATAGGTAATGGCGGCCCCCATGTGGTTACCAAATTTTCCCGCCAATGCCCCCTCTAGTATTTATATGATCTCTATGGTTTTCCAGTCATCTCAAAAACCAGCTTACATTTTTATCTAATAAGTAGCTGACTATACTTCGCTACTGAAAAAATGTATTTCGCTACAGCTACTGTTTTTAAAAAGTAGTAAAAAACTTTGCTTCTTGAAAATTGTAGTTGAGCTACAAGTAGTTCGCTATGACACGCCCTTGCTTTTAAACAATGAAGTTTTTAATAATGATTCGCCCTGTTGAACTGCGGAGCGTTCAAGTTGTTCTCCAATAATTTTTTTGGACACCTCCGTCCAATAATTCACAGTATTCGACGGAAATGACGCTATGTTGACCAATAAGGAACGAGAATGAAATTTGAATGTAGAATAATAGATCTTATTAGTATTCTTCAGAATATTTGCTATACAGAAGGACTTGACTGGAATTCGATTTCGAACCCACAATTACCTTGAGGAGGGGTCCCGTAAATATTTTTTGGCCCGGAGCCCAAAATTTCTCTCGGCGTCCCTGCTAACAAGGTTGTAGCGGCTTGTTGAATGAACAACATTCTTGCGACCTGTTAACAGCCTTGCTATCTGCATGTTGCGAACACATCCTGGCCTTGCTATCTGCATGTTGCGAGCACATCATAGAAATAATAGACCTAGAATGCGTGCTCTGTCACGTGACAGGGGTCCAAATTAAATTTTATTTTGCCCTTATAGATCCGCCATTTTGAATTTTGCTAAGGGGTGGGATATATATACAACAATGATCGTCTCTCAAAATAAAGAATTGGAGGACGTTTCATAGGGATAAATTGGATACATGCACGACAACAAATCAGCCACATACACATTAGCATAAAATAAAACAATTTTCAAGACACTTGTTTCATTAAACGTATAAAAACTGTAAGTTCAAAATTATATTTCGATCAATTCACCACAATTACAAAAAGCAACAAAAAGTGCTAAACTTGAAACTCAGAAATTGTCTGCATCAAAGCCCGTTTAAAAGAAAAGAAAATAATCAAATACGTAATGGAAACTAGGAGAAAATCTTTAAAAAAACACGGATTTAATATGTCAATATAAATAAATGTCGAAAAGACTGATGTATAAAAAGTATGACAGGTGCATAAACATATTTTATATTTCAAAAATCACAAGCTAGAAATCCTTATTAGATTGGATAAAAAAGAGAAAAAACCCACTTACTGTCTCCTGGATTAATCCTCCACATTCAGTATAAATCACATACAGATTGGCAAGTGGGAATCATTCAAATATAATGTAAAACAGTAAAAACACTAAAACCATTCGTATTAAAAGGCCGCTATCGTCGCTGCATGTCTACATCCAGAGTTTAATGTTCGAAATGTTTTGGCGAAGGATATTGCACTTCATCTTTATAAAATTCACCAATCCAGCAAGTTTTCCGGTACAAAAAACAAAGAAATTCAGTGCTAAAATACATCCATCACTCCACAACATCACCAACCGCAGCCGTGTTAAAAACTGTTAAAAAGTCCTGGGGCGAGTTCCTTTTGCCCTTATAAATCCGCCATTTTGTAGCGACAATTTTTTGACTGACGAGAGATAGGAGCACGCATTCTAGGTATAATATTTCTATGGAGCACATCCTGGCCTTGCTATCTGCATGTGGTCTTGCTATCTGCATGTTGCGAGCACATCCTGGCCTTGCTATCTGCATGTTGTGAACACATCCTGGTCTTGCTATCTGCATGTTGTGAACACATCCTGGCCTTGCTATCTGCATGTTGCGAACACATCCTGGCCTTGCTATCTGCATGTTGTGAACACATCCTGGCCTTGCTATCTGCATGTTGCGAACACATCCTGGTCTTGCTATCTGCATGTTGCGAACACATCCTGGTCTTGCTATCTGCATGTTGTGAACACATCCTGGCCTTGCTATCTGCATGTTGTGAACACATCCTGCGAACACATCCTGGCCTTGCTATCTGCATGTTGCGAACACATCCTGGCCTTGCTATCTGCATCTTGCGAGCACATCCTGGCCTTGCTATCTGCCATGTTGCGAACACATCCTGACCTTGCCACCTGCATGTTGCGAACACATCCTGCATGGCCTTGCTATCTGCATGTTGCGAACACATCATGGCCTTGCTATCTGCATGTTACGAACACATCATGGCCTTGCTATCTGCATGTTGCGAACACATCCTGCATGGCCTTGCTATCTGCATGTTGCGAGCACATCCTGGCCTTGCTATCTGCATGTTGCGAACACATCCCGGCCTTGCTATCTCCATGTTGCGAACACATCCTGGCCTTGCTATCTTCATGTTGCGAACACATCCTGGCCTTGCTATCTCCATGTTGCGAACACATCCTGGCCTTGCTATCTTCATGTTGCGAACACATCCTGGCCTTGCTATCTGCATGTTGCGAACACATCCTGCGAACACATCCTGGCCTTGCTATCTGCATGTTGCGAACGCATCCTGCAAACACATCCTGGCCTTGCTATCTGCATGTTGCGAACGCATCCTGCAAACACATCCTGGCCTTGCTATCTGCATGTTGCGAACGCATCCTGGCCTTGCTATCTGCATGTTGCGAACACATCCTGGCCTTGCTATCTGCATGTTGCGAACACATCCTGGCCTTGCTATCTGCATGTTGCGAACACATCCTGGCCTTGCTATCTGCATGTTGCGAACACATCCTGGTCTTACTATCTGCATGTTGCGAACACATCCTGGTCTTGCTATCTGCATGTTGCGAACACATCCTGGGCTTGCTATCTGCATGTTGCGAACATATTCTGGCCTTGCTATCTGCATGTTGCGAACACATCCTGGTCTTACTATCTGCATGTTGCGAACACATCCTGGCCTTGCTATCTGCATGTTGCGAACACATCCTGGCCTTGCTATCTGCATGTTGCGAACACATCCTGGCCTTGCTATCTGCATGTTGCGAACACATTCAGCAAACCCATCCTGGCCTTGCTATCTGCATGTTGCGAACACATCCTGGCCTTGCTATCTGCATGTTACGAACACATCCTGGCCTTGCTATCTGCATGTTGCGAACACATCCTGGCCTTGCTATCTTCATGTTGCGAACACATCCTGCATGGCCTTGCTATCTTCATGTTGCGAACACATCCTGGCCTTGCTATCTTCATGTTGCGAACACATCCTGCATGGCCTTGCTATCCGCATGTTGCGAGCACATCCTGCGAACACATCCTGGCCTTGCTATCTGCATGTTGCGAACACATCCCGGCCTTGCTATCTGCATGTTGCGAACACATCCTGCATGGCCTTGCTATCTGCATGTTGCGAACACATCCTGGCCTTGCTATCTGCATGTTGGGAACACATCCTGGCCTTGCTATCTGCATGTTGCGAACACATCCTGTTAACAGGCTGTGAGGTTTTTACTTGTGTGTATGTATGCGTATGATTGATTATCTTGTTATACAGCAAGCGACGTGGTTGCAGAAGCCAGTGAAAGCTGCGAAATGGCGTTGACTGAAGCCACTAGAACTTCGTACATCGAAGGACGTTGGGTGAGCGATGATGAACTTGGTAATAT